>DWMG01000322.1:0-21117 GCA_018244855.1 Elbella merops
CAAACGGCGGGAGCTCATGAGGAAGACCTCGTACACGTCCGAAAGTAGTCGGGCCATCCCGAAAAACGTACGTGAGTTAAGCCGGTACATGTATATAATCATGTTGATCAGACAAAAGTTACTATAGCTTTGTGTTTTTAATTCATATTTTTGCCTTTAAATTAAAACTAAAGTCACCTCCGCCTATCTTTACTGTACTTACTGTACTTTGTAATAGTATTTTTGATTGAGGTATGTCAATTATTAGAATATATAATATTTAAAATTAAAAATATAGGCGGTTCCTAGATACAAAAACACAAGTAAGTTAATTAACTCGTAATAACCATTGAAAAGTATTTGATACGAATAATAAGAGAAGAATACTATAATGCTAATTAAAAAACAACAATGGAACATGTAAACTATTGAAGAACAATACGTATACCGACCAGGTGCTCTCGTCGTAAAGAAATGACCTCAAGATATTTCTAACAAGTATAATACATACGAGTACCTACATTTAAAATTATGAAAATAAATTGTTTTCTAAGTATACACTTATATCAATTGTCGTTTATTTTTCACTTCTGTAAAATATTTACGAAGAAAAACTATATAATAGAGTTTGTAACCAGTATACTGGAATTTTCCTCACAAACGCGATATATTGATTCGCATTGTTAAGAAATCGGTATTACGTTTCCAGCCTCTGTACGTCGACGGTATGAGCACCTTAAAGGTTCGTCGACAACAATAGCATACAATTTTCAGAAATTGTCGGGAACCCCGGCTTCGATACTACTGTTCAACTTTAATTGGGTTTCGCAAGCAAATACGCCAATTTTAATTACAGTGTAGAAACGTTAACTTGAGAATTTTCAACGTCTTCGTGCGAAATATGTATAAACTTCGGTAACGATTTGTTTTTAAAATAGGTCTCGATCACTTTTGTGTATATAAGGTATATATACTTAAACAGAAAAAAGTTAAATGTTTAACAAGCTTATATAAAATATGACACGCCAAATTTATGATAATGAATAATTATCAATTGTCACATTAATGATGGCTATATTAAAAAAAAAAACGATCATAAAATATATAGATCGGTAATTTTTAACGTATCTTCACAATAAAATATTGGATGAAAGTTGATATACTTCATTGATGTTTAATGATTACGCCTAATCATGTAACTATTAGGGGCAAATAAACTAGTATTACAACAGAACAATTCCGAAACGTACTTCTCTTCCGGGAATAATCACGATAGTTCCCAATGGGGCAATTTCAGTTCTATCAATGATATAATTCGGAGGAGAAACGGCGATAATTGCTGTTGTCTGTAATAGCCTTTATCTGTAATGACCGTAAACTATGCTGCGCCAACCTCTCTTTGGTACTAACGATATATTATATGGGAGCCCAGCAAAGTCAGATACCTAGGTGAATATATCGGCAACATCTAACATACGGATAACTATTTATTTAATTACTCTTTATAACACACGATAAAATATAAAAATGGGGAGTCAAAAATAATTGAGAATGAAAGAAAAAATCATAATCAAATCGTTAGTGTATAATAATTTGTCGTTTTGTTTTTGTTTGTTTTACTAAATGTGTTCTTTGTTTAATGCATATTGTTTACATCTGTTTACGAGGTACATTTACCTCCTGGCTTACGCACACTACTGTGCTCATTTTAAGTAGTCACTTTATGGGCGCAACAAATAAATAAATGACTAATAACTTGTTCTCCAAGCATGGAGATATTTTATAAATGCTCTGTAAAAAAATATAGTTTAAGAAAATATAATTTGAGCCATTTAGAATAAGTTGTGACAGTACGCCCCAATATATTACAGCTCCCATAATCTGCTCTCCCGTATATTCCGAGTCGTTCTTCAATGCGTCGAGCCGTATGTCACAAAGATAAGCTGAGCTGGACTATAAATTGATACATGAGTTGGTCATAAGATTTATGCTGTAAAGCTGTATGTCCTCAAAATAGCTGTATAGTGTCTCTTCGGTGTGAACAGATAATAAAATATATTTACGATATTTTCTAGTGTTTCTAGAACGCAAAAAGAACGGACTTATTTTTCATAAAGTGACATTTGATGACAAAAAGAATATGCAAAATTATAAAACAAATACATTTAGGTAAGGCCATCACCAATATCGTAAATTGATTATTCATCTTATAAAGCGCTGAACTTAAACCACTAATAGGTCTTCCCCACTTTCTGGAAATATTTATATTTTATCATTGGTATACATATATAGATATTGTTACTGTCATACACGTAAACAAAGCTACTGCTGATGGCTAGTAGAGAATATACTTAACTCATTATGTAGTAGCTATGTAAAAAGTATAATATGGATAATGTATAAATCAATTTGCGGAATTGCTGACACAGCTCTGTTCAAAATTTAGTTGTCTATGTCACGACAGCTGTCACCGAACATGCGTCCAATAGGGTAATTTGAGCTGAACGGACTACAATATAAATATATATATACGGTATATAAATATATTGTATGTCTGCGTATTACACAATATCCCGTTTATCCCCAACAACTCTCGTGCTCTAACTTTTGGTTTCTCCCATAACAATTCCGTCTTAAACGTTTTCTCGTTTTCGGCTACATATAGGAAATGTTTGACGATGATTGGTGGCCGTTGATTGCAATGCAACAATGACATGCAACCTCTAATAAACTTGAAGGCATACCAAAGATAATCCTAACGTGCCTTTGTTTTGTTTTAATTAACGTCAAATGTTTTACAGTTGGGGACAGAGTGGTTTGTATGTGAAAAGAAAATTGTTGTTTATACTACTTTCCTCGTATATTTTACGTTTTATCTCCCCGTAAGAACATTCTTCAGACTTCATGAAATACAACAAAAAAAAATCAGCCAAATCGGTTCAGCCGTTCTCAAATTTTACGCTTAGCAACACATTTAGCGATTTATTTATATTTATATAGATACATTTATATGTCAATTACAAATGAATAACAAATCTATTCGAATTTACTTTTATTCGTAGATATATAAAGTTGAGGTAAGTTTAGGTGACGATTAAATGTCATCACAAGTGTATCGCAGTGCTAATTACAGGCGACGTGCGAGGGAGATGAGAACACTGTCCACTTCATCTGAACAGTGACTAGGATTACTTGGATTAGGTCAGTTATATCCTTAATAATATTCTCGGTGCATTAACACTGATATTGGATCGGGTGTAGAATGGACCGGCCAAGTGAGCTAAGCGAGGAGTATTAGTGACGATAAATGGATGTAATGATGACTGAATGTGATATCAGGTCCCCACAGATTTGGTAGATGAACCCTGAATATCTCATCATTCATTTCCTAATACTTAATGAACTGATCAGTCTTCACGGTTTACGAGATTATTTTCTAATTTTTCTTTGTTAGCAGATGAATTTAAAACAAAACCATTCTATTTTGATTGACAGTATTAAGAATCATTATCAGCCTGATCTCAGTGGAATGCTATTACGATTATACATATTTCATTAATGAATATAGATATATATATGAAATTTATAAACGATGGTATCGACGGTATAAATAATGCGTTAAAATACATCTATTGATTGATATTGGTCAATGTGGAAATGTTAGTGAAATTGAAAATATGAATTCACTACTGCAAGCTTAGTTAACGTGGAAGTTATTTTCACTGACATTTGAAATTGGAATTCACGCTCGAGTGACGAGTACGGTATTATTATGCGTCGTTTTAAAAACAATGTTTGATAATGCACCATTTAGCGGAGCCCAATAGCCTACCCGCAAAATTGTAGCACAAAAATCCCATCGTACATTCGATATTTATGCCTGAATTTCCGTGCAAAACCGCTGTTTAGGACATGATTTTCCAACCGTGAATTAAACTCGGAAAATAGGTGGTCTAGGAATAAATTCTGTTTGAAATTTGTTCCACTTAGTAAATAGTGCGAAAGGCCGAATAAAAGCGATATTGAAGCGTCGCCCAGTTCGATTTTAAAAACATTTTCTAGAAGCAATTAACGATAATTGGAAATACACGTAATAAAGTAAGAGATTATACGAGAATGTACAATATGCTCTTGGTCCAAAATCAACAAATCCACTCAGCTAACCCGTTAATTATAACAAGTTTAGTGACATAATGGAAATAGCTGTGGGCCCCATTCCGATTACTATACAACTATCATCGACCCTTTTATTGTTCCACTGTTGAACATATGTAAGTATTCTCTCTGAATAAAAAGGGTTAAAGAAATTGTCTGCCAAGCTGGCCAAGCGTGTATTGGCAGACCTCAGACATTTCCTACTTTAATTCAATTCGACTATATTTAAAGTACAATATGCAATATTCCATTTACCTTGGCTACATAATGTACAGTGTTTCAAATTGAATGTTTTTCTAATGAAACTTAGTAATAACGGCATATGGAATGTTCTCGAAATACGTCCCATGGGACGGCCGGTATAATGTAATCTATTGCAAAATGAATCGACTGGCCGAGTAGTCCGTCACGCAGATGTACTGCGCCCAATAGATACGCTCGGAAACGTTGGATTCAATTTGGGATTTTGACTTTGGGGAATTGGAGGCTTGATTTTATCCTGCAAACCTACAATTTAGAACCTACGACGAAAAATTCAATCAGTATATTGTGAACTCAGTCGTTATAAGTATTAACTATTTGACTATATACCATTTGATATTATTTTATCCCTTAACGCTATTCATCAAACAGGTGTTAAATTAAACGAAAGATTTCTTTAGGTTCTTAAAAATAACGTCGAAACTTTTCTAATTAAAAATGATACGTTCTTCTTTTAAAATTTTCCCGTCTTATCTTTTTTCTGTACCCAAGTACTTCTTTATGTAATTTTGTTCATTATGTAACATTTTTTACAGAATTTAATATCAAAACCTTTTTCTAACGTTATTGTACCTCATGACACAAGTATCCACTTAACATCAATTGCAAATTCTTCTCATCCACCTAATGGCATAGGAAAATTGTTGATGCAAAATGAACGAAATGTAACTGGATTTTGCATTAATCTTTGAAGTGCTACTTCATAATTGGAACGGAAATCATTCTAAAAGCCAATTAATAGACAACCAACGATATAATTCACGACAAGTACATCGTGTACCTACTCTCGGCTAATGAACCTCTTCATTACATTACGCCCGCTGTCACGAACACTGCCTCTATATAAGCGTTGATTTAGCTTTAATCTCCAATCCTCGGCGGTTGTGGTCATCATCTATTACTTACGTAATTGTCATTTAGAATACTACTATATTTTAACTTTTCGTTAATTAATCAATAAAATCTTTTTGTCATTAAGATTCGTATTCACGCTTATCGGCTTATTGCTAGCATCAATGCTTAAAAAGGGATAATGATGAACAATAAAGACTAACAGCTAATTCTGTCGTACGAAAAATTTCAGCTACAAATAGTCACAATTAATTTCTTTATACGCAGGTCATATACTTGTCTCGTATGTTTTCATAATTAGAAACTCCGATTGCTATGAAATTCTACAGCCAGAGTTGAAAATAGTAAGATACTACATGCCTTATTTTTGCTTTAAACCTATGAATGATAAAAAAACAAACTGTGGTATCATAATAAGTACCGTTCACAAGATTGAGTCGTTTTTGAAGGTTTTGTACGAATAAAACTAGATATGTACGTATTATGTACCTGGGAAAAACTATCTTATACGATTCTGAGGTACCATAATGTCTAATAAAAGCTATAACTTTGCGCCATTTGTCTTCAGTGGGGGCCCCTCTGTGCCACGCTAACATCGACATGGGGCTAAATACCTAATGTTGAAGGGTGTTCACCTCGCAAATATCTTCCCCTCAGATGGTCGCTCCGAAAATATATTTCCACCCTCACCCTAATTCGAATAACCAGGAATATCCCCTTACGTTTTGCCCCACGCGTTGTCATGGTTACGGCGCCCTCCAAAATGCAACGCGTCATGTTTGATGGGGCTACATCAGCTCCGAGTATTGGATGTGTTTGTACGATCTTTACAAGCACTGGCTGCTATAAAACAAGGTCATGGTTTTTAGTGTCCTATATTTGAGATTTTTAAAGTTCTTTGTTAACTTCAAATATAGGATCAACACTACCTAGGTTGGAAAATTTCGAATTGAAAATTCGTTATTTTTAAAATGGTTTTCCTTTTAACCCCTAATATCAGCAAATATTCAGTTCGTGTATACGATGTCGTGTTCTGTTATTTTTATTTGTCAGTTGTGTTCAGCTGGCATTTTTAAATTTAAAGCTGATATGTAATTTCAGTTCGGTATTAGATTTTCATTTTAGTCTAAAATCCCTCCTTAAATCGACCTTCGCCCATCCTTGTACCGAGAGAAATATATTTTTAGTAAACTTAATACGTGAATAAGCACATTTCAAATAGGTCGCTTAAAGAAATTAAAACCAAACTGCCCATAAATAAAATTGATATTATTTAAGTTTTTACCTTTTACGCCCATCTGTAAACTAAACGAAATCAATAAAATGAAAGTATGAGATACAAAGAACAATAGCCTTGGGTTGCTTACCTTTTCTGGTATTTGGTACTAGTGTTTGAATATAGTTAATTTTATATTAATGAAACATGGTAGGTGCTAAAAAATTTTTGTATTGGGCTATTATTTAAATTTAATTAGTTTGTCACTTCAGAACAGTAGCTAGATTGTCTAAGTTTTTGGCTAACGAGGGAAGCACCGTTATTGATATGTTCGCCAGCTACATACTCGGTCTCGTCTCGTAAATTTTCTACAATATTCACTAAAGCTCCACTATTTATCCAGTATACTGCACCAACCCTCCGATATATACGGGCTCAAATGCATTTACGTTGTATTACTTATCGGTTGCTCACGAAATTTTATAAAGCACTGCTTCCTTGAAATTGAACCGTGATATAGCGGTTTGCGTGGCAATTTTATAGAAAAATGTTTTTATATAAATAAAAATGTGTATAGCAACATGAAAAGATTTCATGTAAAATATAATTTTTCACATTACCTCAAAACGTTGCTTTTATTATTCGAAAACTTATTCATGGTCTAACTTAATAAATATCCACCTTCTACATACATATATAACACTCGCTCTAATTGCTTTTAAGTAATAATATATCCTTGTGTTTAATTTAATTTGGTTAATTGGACCGGCGTAAGTACAAACTTAAAACAACATAAATTGTAACCACCCACATTCAGAAAGAATGTTTAGGCCGACCTTGCACGCCACCAATTGACCACGCTTCTATTTGCTAGATGCTATCACAACCAAAACTAGCCGAATAATAAAACGTTAGGTACTTAAACGTAATATCATTTAGGTCGTAGTTACGTCATGTGATATCTTCCGAGAAAATTCGAAGAAGCGCGTTCTATTCGACTTTTTCCTTAACACGATATGACGGCGCGGACCTCGAAATATTACTTATTTCCTCGGTTCATGTACCTATTTGTTGTAATAAGGTCAGCGTATTGCGAAATAGTATCATATATTTTTTGTTACACATATTTGCAAAACGTGACGTACCGTACAGTGACATGAATGGACAGACTTGTTTGTATACGAAATAGTTATTCGACAGACCCAAACTGAAATGTACCTATTTATTAGGGTTTTTTTTTATTGCAATAAGAACAATATTATCTGCTGGTTTGTCCCTTCTTACCATAGGAGTTATATAAGATTTAATAAAATTATATAACATCAATTGTGTCATCTGTTGTTTCAGGGATGCCGGTTTCCTGAAGATGGCCTCACGCACCCCGTCCCTTGAGTCGCTGCCCGGTGCCAACTCTATAGGTTCGCTGGAGCGTGGCTCCTTATCGCCCCTGACTTTGAGCGGTTCCTCGCCTCCCGCGAGTGACTCCGCCGTATGTGACCTTCGTGAGTTCGACGGCCTCGACACTACTTGTGCAATTTGCCGAGAAACTTTTACCGACCCGAAAGTACTCAACTGCTTCCATACTTTCTGCCGACCCTGCTTGGAGAAGGAACAAACACATCCCGACAAAGTCACTTGTGTCAATTGCCGTGTCGACAGCCAGCTTCCGGCTGGGGGTGTACCCGCCTTGCTAACCAATCTCGTGATCGCAGCAGCCGTAGAACAAGAAGCAGACTTACTGCCCGCTGCCCGCCAGTCCAACTCGCCTACGGCTCGTTGCACGGGTTGCAAGTCCAAGGAATCGGACGCTGTTGCTCACTGTCTCGATTGCGCCAATTTACTGTGTCCCAACTGCGTCATGGCACACCAATTCATGCATTGCTTCGAAGGGCACCGCGTATTGGCTTTCACAGATCTGAAGGATGATAAGGGAATGCTTGGTTCTACTCTTACCCCAAGCGGTGAAAAGACCTCTTTTTGTCCGAGACACAAAAATGATATACTTAAATATTTCTGTCGCACATGCTCCGTTCCCGTGTGCAAAGAATGCACGATTCTCGAGCACCCAGCTGCTCTACATGATTGCGAACATCTAGCTGACGCTGGTCCTAAGCAGCTGGAATTAATGCATCAAGCTGTAACTGAAGCTAAAACTCGTGCTATAGAAATCAGGCATGTCGTAAAGACAGTTGAGCACGCTGCTGGTAAATTACAAGTACAATACCACAAAGCTCAAAACGAAATCAACGATACGTTCCAATTCTATCGCTCTATGCTTGAAGAGCGAAAACAAGAGTTACTTAAGGAATTAGAAAGCGTGTTTTCGACGAAACAAATTGCACTTACCGTGGTTGGACAAAAAGCTCAAGAATCTGTCGACAAAATTTACCAAACTTGCGATTTCGTGGACAGACTCACTAAATGTGCTAACATCGCTGAAATTCTAATGTTCAGGAAACTATTAGATACAAAGCTGCAAACCTTAATGAGCACGAATCCGGAACAAAGTGTTCAAACCGCCTGTGAGCTCGAATTTGTCTCCAACTATCAGGCCATTCAAGTAGGCGTTCGTAATACATTTGGGTATGTACGCTCAAGCTCCGAAGCGAATATTGGGCCAACAAAACAACCACCCATTGCACGCCCCACTAACGGTTCTCTTTTAAACGGAGGTTCGTCATCCAGCAGCAGCAGTGTAAATGGAAGTTCGGGTAGCTTGAATGGTGGAATTCATTTACCGACGGGACTCAATGGCGTTCTGGATCGACCATACACTAATGGTCTTCTTGGGCCCACTAGCCAATCGACATCGCCATTTGAGTCTAACATAATCTCCAAACGATTCAACAGCGCTAATAGTCTTGGCCCGTTTACAAGTACTATCGGAGATATTAACCTTAACGGTATAAACCCATATGAAAAATGGTCAAACGGTGGATGTGACTCTCTTTTCCCATCGACTACTCCCAATCTGTACTCTCTTCCGACTGAAACTCATACAGATCCTATTCTGGACTTAACCAACAAATTAATCTCTACTGCTATTTTCCCACCGAAGTCACAAATAAAGCGACAGAAAATGATTTACCACTGCAAATTTGGTGAATTTGGAGTGATGGAAGGGCAATTTACGGAGCCCAGCGGTGTTGCTGTTAACGCCCAGAATGATATCATTGTTGCCGATACAAACAATCATCGCATCCAGATATTTGACAAAGAAGGACGCTTCAAATTCCAGTTTGGTGAGTGTGGTAAACGTGACGGTCAGCTCTTATACCCGAATAGAGTAGCCGTAGTCCGCACCTCAGGCGACATCATTGTCACTGAACGATCTCCCACGCATCAGATACAAATCTACAACCAGTATGGGCAATTCGTACGCAAATTCGGTGCGAATATACTTCAGCACCCCCGAGGAGTAACTGTAGACAACAAAGGCCGCATTGTTGTTGTTGAATGCAAAGTGATGCGCGTTATCATTTTCGACCAAGTTGGAAACGTGTTACAGAAGTTTGGATGCTCGAAACATCTAGAATTCCCTAATGGTGTGGTGGTTAATGACAAGCAAGAAATCTTTATCAGCGACAACCGTGCACATTGCGTCAAGGTGTTCAATTATGAAGGCATTTATTTGCGTCAGATTGGTGGCGAAGGAGTGACAAATTATCCTATCGGTGTGGGCATTAATGCTGCTGGAGAAATACTTATTGCTGATAATCACAACAATTTTAACCTGACCATATTTACTCAGGATGGCCAATTGGTATCTGCTCTGGAAAGCAAAGTAAAGCACGCACAGTGCTTCGACGTGGCGCTAATGGATGACGGCTCGGTGGTTCTTGCCAGCAAGGACTACCGTCTCTACATCTACCGGTACGTGCAGGTGCCGCCTATAGGCATGTGAACTACAACACGTCTCTATCTAAGGAGATCGGAATGACCGATGAACTCTATACCAAATATGACCACTATAAAATGAAATAGCTTTCAGTCATAACGGTTCTGGCCATGTGTGTCAATTTTTAAATTGCGAAGTGACAAATAGTTATTGGAAGTAATTTTTTTATGTGCGAGTGATAAATTGCGGCTGCCTCGATGTGATCAAATAGAATAACGAAAGGATTCCTACCACCATTTACGGCATGAGATCTCGACACGCATTATTTTTTAAAGGAAACTCTAATGAGATTAGTTGTAGTATTGACATTGTTATTGAGTACCTATTTCAAAAATAGAGATTAACCTGTTCGGTTCGATCCAGATTGTGAATGGTTCTCGATCCTTATCATTTTTTGACCTATTGAATAATATTTTTTCATATCCCGCATCGTTAAATTAGGGATGAATATTAAGGGCGTTTGTATTATTTAGCCCATTTGTTGGACCAATATTTTAACTATTATTACTTAACAAATTGTTAGACGTTAAGTGTGTGATTTTATCGTAATAAGAGATGATCAATCGAGCGGTATTGTTGTTAGTTTTAAGATTATTCTTCGGCACAATGGCACTTCCTGTTTTTGATTAGCACTTATTCTGTGTCGATGGAAATATTATGATTATGAAACTATGTAAGAAGTTGTTACATTATTATTAGGTAAGTGTTAAATTGATTGAGCTGATATGGACAATCTTTAGTTACTACCCCTTTTTAAATGTAGTTACAAAATTATAGGGAAATGTGATGTTAGGGGTTTTATCAATGACAAAGTTGACTGCGGCTTGCGTTAGGCATGTACTTCAATAGACTTTAGTGGATGTTACTAAGGTCATATTGTCGTTCTTTCATCACAAAGTGGCGAGTGACCGAAAATGTTTTATAGAGCTCAGTCCGTTAAGAGAACTAGAATGACGCCAATCTTTTAAAAACAGTAACCATGAGTATTATAAAGCATTTTAGGTTATCTGTAACTAAAAACGATTGATGATTATATATTTTATTCTTGATTATTATTATTATTGTTGGAAGACAATTTCTCAATTCGACAGATGACGTCATTACCGCCTAGTCACTGAGAGCCCACGGATTCATAAATTCCTTAATTTCGTTGTTTTTTTATTAACGATTAGTAACATTTGGTTGATAATAATATTGTTTCGTTATACAAATCTAAGTATGTTTTTTAAATGTTTTTTTATAGATTCGACACGGTAGTAACTAGTAGAGCACGTTAGAAAAGTGGTCGTGTCACTACATATTTTTTTGATGATTTTTCTGAGATTTTAGCAGATTTAGAGCACCATGATACGTTTGCGCATACCACTTGTGGAGTATTTAATAGCTTGCTCGGTATACAAAAGAATTTTACAATTTGTTATTCTGGTAAGATATTTTTTTTATATAAAAACATCTTTATTTTTGTAGCAGTAGTATTTTATACGGTGCATGTGTAACGTTTATACTTTGTATTTTATGAATATTATTATGCTATAATTTTTTTATTACATTACCGTGTGTTTGAGTGTGTTAGCTGAATTATTTTAGTTTGATTTTCATTAGTTTTGATTTTTTCTTAGTTAATAATGGTTTTTTAGTATTTTTTTTATTTCGCTGAATCTATGACAATAAAGAGATCTGATGCGATCCATCGCTTCGGGGTCGAGAATAACTTTTAACTACTGATCTGAATTAGATTATTTCCTAGAGTATGCGATACGATTTGGTGATATTCCTACGCTCTTTGTTTTTATGTATTTAAATATTATAAACATTGAAGATACGTCTCGAGATGGTCGCAGCTCTGCCCACCGTCATCTAATTGCAATACCTGCTTTACATGTGCCATACAACCATGTTGTGATTTAATAAGTGATATTTAGTGTTGTTTGTAAATATGTACCATACTCTACTGATTTGTTAAATTTAATCATAGGTTTACCTGATCGATTCTTATATTGAATGATTTCATCTTCTTTCGTCAGTGCAAGATGGGGTTCAACATCATCAACCCGGTTACACATGTATCTTTAATATCAATGAATTCATTATTTATTTACGATCTCTTTTTCTCATTATTATGATTTATGGAGTATTTGCACTTACCACTTGCACTAAGCTCGGAGCATTTTAGATCAGTTTTCTCGATGATATTGTTTTATTTCTGCATTTTGCATTTGCCGTGTACAGGCTGCACATCATCTTGACGTATCTTCGATCGTACAATTAAATAGTCCTCCACCAAATCGCTGCCCATTAGATTAGGTGAAGTGGAATGCATGTCCAATCTTTAAGAGTCCAAATTTCAGTGATGAATCACCAATGATTTTATATATAGACTGCCCTGTTCCTAATAAATTAATTATTATGTCTTTCTTAAGATCGGATATATAGTTTTATTTCACTTAATCTACTGTGATAATTTGGATGTAACTTTATCGAACGATTCCAAAATTGGACCGTCAGTCTCCGCTTTATTTCAGTTTTTTTGAACGAATCGTCGAGACGCGATATTTAATATAATTAATTGCATCTTAGACTTGTTAAGTGTCGTATTCGTTCAAATAAACTGAAATTACGTTAGAAACATCGGAACTCTACTTAGGGTAATATTGAATCGATTTCATCCGTGGAAGTAGCGCAACAACAACTACAAATGGTGCTTCATCTACACCTATATCCAATTTGATTGCTATATCTACGTATGAAATCTTCTCGATAACAAGATACGCTTCTACTTAATTGAAATTCAACGTATTATATTTATATTAAGTATAGTGTAGTGTATCAAAATTTATAAGAATTTGCAAATTATGACAATCGCTCATTTCACGATTTTACTATTATAACCTGTAATCCAACTATTTTTTACATTTTTTTTTAAATACGACAATGAGTTATTTTAATACGCATAAACAGGTAATTTAAGTTTTTAAGATTATTTTTATCATTACAAATTAATTTTCGTTCACAATTAATTTGTGTTTTTTTGCATAATATAATAAGTATAAATGATTTTTTCATACGAAAAACATTTCATTCTTAAAAATTGCATTTCTAAAGCTTGAGGACTGATTAAAATTGAAACATGTTTTGTCTTTAAATATTTTGTCGATGTTTGTTGTTATAATTATATTTTTTTAATTATTTGTATAAACAATTGTTCTTTAAATTAATGTACGTCGTTTTGTTTTGAATTATTTTTGTTGTATAATTGCTTTTTTTATAATAATACCAATTCATTGCAGTTTTACTGTGTGTTTTATTTTCTTTTCTTTTTATTTGCCCAAGTAGTTGCTATGCTAGTACCTAGAATTGGTCGTAACTATTTTAGTGTACCTAAATTAGTTATGATTGATAAAAAATAATGTTTGTGCTATAGGAACTGTGTCTTATAAACAGTCTGTGCCTTAATCTTGAAATAAAAAAATCTTCCTCTCCTATATCTCTTAGTTCGGATAGGATACTTTTTGAGAAAATCTCAGTCTATTTCTTACTCTCTTTCTTTAGATATAGGTCTTTCTAGTTCCTTAACACAAACATTACGTGGTGTGGCGGTAAATCCTGCGTGTGTGTATTTATCTATATTTTTGGGAATTATGTGTGTGTGCGCATTTTTGATAAGAATTCAATTTAAACAGTTGGTGTTGGGGAACAAACGTTGGTATGAAGACGTAAGTATTGCATTAGTTTTAAGTATCCTTACACAGCTTAGATGAGCACCCATTTAAAACTGATTTTAAATTATTAGTACGCGTAGTAGCTTGCACAGTGTACATTAGCAAATTTTTGAAAATTGTCATTGAAATTTTTTTTCGTTCACTTTTTATTCGCAACCACATGGGCCCTACTAAAACTTGCTTCTACTGTTAACTTTGCATCTTAATAGCTTCACTGTTTAATAATTACATTGCATACGATTTACACCATCTGACATAAGAAAACTTTTTCTAAAACATAAAGATGGGTTTATTATTCATCCAGACTCTAATATAATATACGCTTAAACGTCTTAAAATTCTTACAATATCAATTCCAGGACTATAAGCGCTTATAGATATCGCAAGACTTTTTTTAAACTATAGTATAAATAAAAAATGTCAGTTACATAGAGCAAAGTTAGTGGTCGAATAAGTTACTGCTGAAGCCTCTAGAAAAATCATGCAGAACATGGCTCTTCAGTGAATTAGGCGGTAGATTCAGATGTCACACACAAACTTTTGTAACTTTATCTACATATTCTTATGAGTGTAGGGTTAAGAACTATTTGTATTCTAAAGTAAGTAATCTTAAATATCCGAAGTAAGCTTTACTTTTCTACGGAATTGTAGCTAATAAACTTTACTAGATCTATGGACCCCGTTTCCCCTTTCCTACAGCAGCACTGCTTCAAACCTCGAAGGCTCTGTTCAAACCAACGTGAACTCTGCGGAGAACATAATGCTTCTTTCCTTTATTGTAACGTACCTGAAAATTATTTATATGATGGAACCATCACCGTTGTTAACCAAAATATAACATTTCCAAAATCAGTGCTTTTAATGTGCAAAAAAACTTTTGGGAAGGAAAAAAAACAATTGAGGTGCTTCAAAATATTCCTGGTTCAAAAACGTGAAATTGAAAACGTGAAATTCGTGAATTTGAAAACGTGAAATTCGTGAAATCGCAATTGACAGGTCAGAGTAATCTCAAATCATTTTTTCCAATTTATTTGTAATATTCATACAGATATATATCGCGTTGATTTAAACGGAGCTCAATTAAGCGCTAACCAAAAAACACTATTTCCAAGTCAATTAATCTAGGGAACATTATACTACTAACTAGCACTATTAATGTAACGTAAGCACAGAATAGGCTTACAAGATCGTTTATAATTTTATACTCTGCCGTTCTCTTAAGATTAAAGTTAAGACCATTAATACGATAAATACATTCAGCGCAATCACATTTCAAAAGTCATTTTGTTTTATGAATCTTTTAAAGGAATTTCGTGTCCATTTCAGTAGCTGAATATTAAAAGAACAATATTTTTAACGTTACAAATGCTGCTGTGTTCCTTATTAGAATTTCCCAATTATTTACCCCACTTTCAATTTTCCTCCCTCCCTAAGTCTTATCGTTATCGATTCAATCTTGCGTGAAAACGTTGTAAGTAATAAGGTCCAATTGATACTTCAGCTGAGCATACCCTTGAGTCAGTCACCTCAAATGTATGAGAGAAAGAAAAAATATCGACCATCATTATCAATTGGACCTTATAGTGGTCTACAATGATCATTGATGAAATTTCAAGCTTTTACTTAGTACCATCATTGATTACGTTTCCAAAAAAATTTCAATAAAAAAATATTAATCGCCAGGAAGTGTGTAGAAAACTGTAAATAATTTAGAATACAGAATGTTAGTAGCATTACTTCTTAGGTGTAAGGAGTGTCAGGACTTACGAGATGGAACCGTTGAAAAGTATTGTAGCTGGTTGGAGAATGTTTTGAGAAAGAGTGTGTATTTTTATAATGGAAATTATGAAAACGTTTCGTATGTGTATTTGTAAGATGTTATTTAGATCGAGGCAATGTTATTCGAATGTGAAACGGAATGTTACTGGACTGTTGTTGAGCGGCTCGGAAATATCCGTATGGTCAGGATTAGTGTCGACTTGTAAGGGTTTAAATTTAACCATATCTGTAGCTATACTCTTTAACATTGTTTGAAATCGATTTTTTCTTAACGGTTATAAAAATCACCTGTTAATGTATTCATCAAGGTAGATAATAATGTATCAATGTTAGCTTGTCAGATTGTATGTTGACTATTCAGTCATCTATATTACGTAGTGGAACGTTGAATTTTATAGAACTTAACGATACGTTATATAACTTGGTATTGTAAATACATTGTCGCTTCTACGTCGCAAATCTGATCGGCTTAAGATCTGAGTGTGCAGAGCGGCTGTGTCGAATGTAGGAATATCGATTATATGTACATGATTGATATTATTCTTAAATAACGATGTCTGCACGGTAATAGTCCGTCTTGTAGCAAGAAACGTGCTATCACTTGGGACTGCGGCGTCCGTACATCACTGTGTAGACCAGTCGCAACAAAGCGACCAATTGCTCAGGAATTGTATTACTTTTCTCATTAAATTTTGATAATTTATAATATATTTGGTCATCGCTTACAATGATTATATTAAGCGACGACGTTATATCAATGTTGGATTTCATTAATTCGCTAATCGAATATAATTTAGTGGATTATGCACAGAATGTTGGTGTTTCACTTGATTTTTGAGATATTTTTCATAAATATGATGCATACAATGATTTTACTGTATCTCGATGACTGATATTGAGTTTTGAAAGTAAAAAAAAATTCTGGATATTGTGTACAACGGATCGTGTACGGATACTGTGGCTCTCGTATTTGTAGTGTGGGGGCAGTCCGACGAGATGAATTTCGATAGGAAATTTGTTTCCGAACGTACACGATTTGTTCAAAATGTGATGATTGTTGTATAGTAAGATGAAAGTAACAAAGCGCATATAAGCACAAACCATCCATCCCCAAAAGATTACTCAGAATGTTTTAAATTTAACACACGTTTGAATTTATGATACATTTTATTGTAAAAGGAAATATTTTACTATCGCTTATGTTAGTAAAAAACGTTTTCAGATAATAGTATTTATTTTCCCAATGATATAATTTTTGAATTAACAGATTTTGGAGTTTTCTTAAAGTGTTTTATATGATATGAATTCTACTTACATATTGAATTTAGATATAATATTTATAATAAAATTATTAATCGTCGTACATTTATAATTCTATGCATTTCTTTGCTCTTCGTGTAACATAGTGTCTAATGTAATCTGTATGTTTGTAAGTTGTTTGGCACAGACCCATTGAATGGCTCTTTTGTGATCGAACGTCGTGAAATATTTTTTGAAATTGACAAAAGTTACTATCATTACGGTCATCTTGCAGTGCATTAGACGAGATTCTTCCGTTGTGTTGATAATGCTCGTCCGAGCTTCTTGGTCTGTGTCCTCGTATTTTGAGATTTTCTCACTAGAAAAACTCTCAGAATAATTCAATGTGAATAGATGACTTGCAAACATACAATATCACATACTATAAACTTTATTTTCCTATCGTGTGTTAAGGTAATTTACTCTATATAATTGTAAGGTGTGTGATTTTCGTTAATGATAATGTTTTTGTACGAGGAAAGATTCCAAATGAAACTGCATAGATTAGGCGACGGATTAGCTAATGACATATCAAAAGTAATGTTTCTTATTATTAGATCGATGGTTGAAGCGACGGAATGGTTAGTGAAGTTTAAAGATTTTGAAATTTGACCCAATGACAATACTGAGCCAGTTTTCTCGATATTAAAAGTTAAAATTGAAAAAATTTTAATAGTAAATTGTTTCACATGTTGAGGCGTAACATATCATCCACCTAGTGGAGTGACATTGGAAATAGATGAAAATTAAATAGACGAATTGGCTTTTGTTGATGTTTGTGGAGCTGTTGGAAAGGATAGAGCAAGGAAGCGATAGTTTGGAATCTTTCTTAACGAAGCTAGTCGCCGACGAAATTGCTTTTAGGTAATTAAATGTTAAACGTAATATGTGTATGCACGTAAGTTTAAACTAATTAGTTATATGATGCTTAAATTGTCCACACACAAATTTTTAACATAATTGACATCCTGCCAGATTTAAAAACACTGCTTATGAAAAATAATTTTTAAATTATATCCTACTTAGCGTTATGATGTAGTGTGTATTTTTAGATATGGCATTGTCTATGTTAGTCTAGTGGTTAAGACACCTTGAGCTTTGAACAGTCTATCACCAGTATTTTTACATACGAATATTAATAGCGGAGCAGTCTCACCAAATGCTCTCGGTAGTATAATCACTGTAGGTTTAAGATGTTTCGATGAAACGAACTGTTTCTCGCACTTTTCTATTGAAGATGCTTCGCTCAGCATTATGATTTGAAACACTGAAAATTCCATCTAGCTGGTAAATCCACCGCGTTGTAAATGTTTGCGTGTGTGAATACCGTGCAACATAAGCTTCTTCTGTAAATAAGGCCCGTCATCTGTCCGATGACGTCTATCATGACATGTTATCTTCAGTAATCTTACTATTACGTACTACTGAGACACCATTATACGCCGTGGCCTTAAAGTATGAAAAAAGTCATTTAAATTTTGTACAGACTTAAATGTTTCCGTGTTTCAAACGATCATTATGATGCATTTATGGTACGATTTGAATATATGTACTAATTATAATCTTGTACCCGTATATAATATCTAGTTTAGGTGTTGCCGTAGCATTCTGTGTAGGTATCGCTTCATCTACGTCCTAAAGTATTGATAGTTGTTGATTTGGAAATTTCAATTCGTGCATATCCCCAAAACATTAATAATTGTTACCTACATTAGTTACTTTGAGACTGTTCAAATTGTACTCTATGGAGTTTTCTCTAAGGGAAAGGGCTGTTTTAGCAGATATTTTTGATACAATGAGGATAATCGAAGGGAAACGATGAAGTGTTGTAGATAAACGATACTGGGTTCAGCGGGTGCCGCTCCGCTCGCCTTCGGGAGCCGCCCGGCCACTTGTTGAGTATCTTTATCGATCTGTTTCACATCTACCTTATAAGTATGGATAATGTTACTGTAACAAAAAAAACAATGTTGTTCTTATATGAGATGCGATAGATTTCGCTGATAACTTGTTGTTTTTAATATATTCATGATATTTCCTTTATTTTTTGTACTCTTTAGTATTAAGATAAATATAAAAAAAACTATTCAATGTTGATTACTCTAAAAACAAAAATGTATGTGTTAGGGTCGGTATAAATTAGTTTCCCCGAGAGCCTTACTAGCGGAGAAGCCTTTTCCTTAGACAGTTAAACTTTCCTGTTTCTGGTTTAATTGTAAAAAAACGGGCATTGTGGGTATTGTGACGGCTTGTCAAATTGAAGGATGAATTGTTATTGAAAAGAAGAACAACAGTTAATAAGAAAAAATTGTCATCAAATCGTCGCCTTACACTTAATATTCTCTACCTTTTCATGTTTCCCATAAAGTAGCTACTATTTCCACTTTTATTGTAACTGTTTACCACAAAGACCTCAAGCAAATTCAGTTATAGTTCTGGCCTAGCAATGTTTTTAAGGTAATTTTAAGAGTTCATCATTTCTTACTTAGGTCGTACGACTCAATTTTAAGACTGATCACAGAAGATTAAAAGTAAAAAAGTCTAAAAAAGTATATGGATAATTATTTTTTATTTTTTAGGTTTGCTTCATTGTACCTCTAGGTGACAAATTGCGGGTTGGGTTTATATATAAATTAAATTTGATAGAAAATTGTGTCGGATTTGTCAGTTTGTCAGCTGGGGTTACTGTCTCTACGTTTCTATCAACACCTTTCTGTCTTCTTTCTAAGGACGATGATAAACGAATTCGATAAAGAAAATTGATAAATTTAACAACGGTAATGTTAACTTCGGAAATGTTGACGTTACTGTTAAAAATTGGTGGAAAAAAAATGTAAAAGAAAAATATTTGTTGCCAAAATGTTGTTAGGGATAAACGTGTAGTTATAAAATTCGGTTGTCACATGCATAATTAAGTTGTTCTTGGGTGGTTTGAGATTAAGAAGAGTTGAATAAAATTTCCAATGATATATTTTTTCATAATGAACTTGAATGCTATTCGGTACTTAAGGTTTATATCTGTGTAGTAATTTAATCTTAACGTGTGGTAAAATATATCTTTGCCACGATTTGGTCCTACGTCGACGATTTTTAAGAGCCGAAGCCCATTACGTATATTGAACGTAGTCGAAGTGTTTCTTATTAAGAAACGCTTTCGCATTATTTTCTTGAAACAGTTATCGAAAAAATCGGGCTTAACTTTTGAGGGCTTTGCTGGAGAAATCGTGGTAAATGATTTAGTTGTTTAGTGTTCATGTTATACTAGATTGTATTTGACAGTTTTGATGTTTTGAAAAAAAAACCGACTCACCTGTTTCCGCCTTCGCACTTCCCACGTCAACCCCACTGATATTATTTACAGCACTGTTTAATTTATTAATAGTTATGGTTTTGACAACAGTTAAAAGAGCAACTTTATGTACTTCGTCATTGTTAAATTCTAATTTATTATTATTATTTTTATTATTATTATTTATTGTATTTATGGAGCTAGTCACATATATATCGGTTAGTTTAGGCCTTAAGGTTTTTGGTCCTTTTTTGAATTAATTTTTCCATGGTACTTTATTAGAATATTTTTGATAATGTTTCAGCGTGATCTGTACGCCGTTCTCTAGTCAGGGGTTTCAACACTTATGTGTCTATTATTCTCTTAGTATGTAACTTATTTTAGTCTTCTCATTTGCGAGTGCTTTTTAACGTAGAACCCCGACATTAGAATAATGTGTATTAGTCTCTTCTATGCTGATTCTATGCATTCAATTGCATAACAGCTATATAATTGTGTTTCTAATTATTAACACATATATTAACTAGAAAGTATGTTTATTTCAAAGGTATTACGTTTGCCAACATTTTTGGCTTCATATCTTTTTCTTAAATGTATAATATGCGTGCTCCATTGTTTGTTTCTTACAAAATTCTCGTTCTAAGTTGACTACAGACCTTATATATTAAGC
>DWMG01000323.1:0-21097 GCA_018244855.1 Elbella merops
TTAAACTTATTTGAAAATAAATGAGATGTTATTGCTTATTATATTCAACATTATAAAATTAATGATATTTTAGATTTGGCTGCCGAGGGTTGAAAAATATTACAAATTGAGAAAAAAATCAAACAAATAATTTAAAATATATTATTGCAATTGATCCTGCTGGAATTGTAAAAAATGGGATTATTATTTATAATGTTTTGCAAATGAAAATAATTAATAATATTACTTTTCACTCTAACTATGAAGAAGAAGAAATAAATAATATTTACTTAATATTTAACAAATTTAAAAATCAAACTTGTTCTTATTTAAACAAAGTTGTTGTAATAATTGAAGATTATAAACTTCATAAGGGATTAAAAATAACAAACCCATTACCTACTCCTAAATTCATTGGTGGTTTAAAATTTTTATGTAACTATCTGTTTAATTTAAAATATGTTTTACAATCACCAGTTGTTAAGAAAAACTATTTTTATAACCGGCGTCCTGCGCGATGAACCGGCAAAAAACTATTGTGAGATTTTTTTTGCCGGTTCATCGCGCAGGACGCCATAGTTATTAAAATATAAAATTAATAATTTATAATTAAATTAATATTATTATGGTTTTCTCTCTGTATAAATTATTTTAAATATAAATTAAAAATAAAATATCAAAGAAATAATTAATTAATTTTTCTATTTAATAAATTCATTTTTTTACAAATGTGATACCAAATATTTTTTGTTTATCATGAATGGTATCACCAATTAAAATAATTTATTAATTACTAATAATTTCAATAATAACATTTAAATTTATTGTTTGAATTTTTAATAAATTAACAAATTTATAAATATTTTTATAAATAACAATACTTTAAATTTAATTAATAAAAAATATAACTAATAGTGTGTCTTAGTTTTGTTTAAAATAACTTATAATATATATAATGTTATATTCTATTATAGGGTAATATACTCTTAAAATCATTTAACCATATGACGGAAAAAGTTTAATATATTAATAATAAATAATCCAAATGGAATTAAAATAATTCACGCATCAACCAAAAAGTTAATTAATTGCGGCAAAACACCATATACAGAATCTTTTACTTTACCCATCTAATTACCTAAACCGGTTCAAATGGAATTAATTACAGTCCCAAAAGTAACTACACCTTCTAAAAAATTAATTATTTTCTATCCTCCTTTTTTAAGTTCTTTTTTTCTTTTTTCTTACCTTGAATTTGTCTAACTTTTTGATAAATTAATAAACAAAATTCGCGCAAAAATACCTAACAAAATAAAAATACTAAATATTCATGTTAATCATACTGGCGCGATATAACTCCTTTCGATAAATTAAAAAATTGAAATTCGCAAACTCACTCCGCTCGTTGTCGCTTTGCTCCACTTAAAAAACATTATTGAATAAATTATACGATAATAAATTACGCGGAATAATTTATTCTTTACTTTTTAATTTCAATTTTTTTTACAATATTATTGACATTACTAATAACATTATCTTTGCCATACTTTTTCACTAACGACCGCAAAATAAAATAATGCTTTGCTTGCATAATTTCAACTCCTTAATTAAAATATTAATAAAATTTGTTTATAAAAATTTAAATACCGCAAAAATACAAAATGTTTGTGGTTTATAAATATTAATGATAAAAATGATATTCAAGCAACTTGGTTAGCAAATAAAACTTGTGTTGCTGTTGCTGCGGGGGGGCATCAACACCTATAATAATTCGGTTAGAAGTAATTAGTTATTTAAAGAAAATATAAAAATATTACTAACGATAGTTAATAATATTTTTGATATGATATGGAATTATTGTTAAAATTGGAAACTTTCGGGTTAAGTATCCGGCAAAAGAAGCAGTAAAAAAATCTTCCATATAATGGTTGAAACAAATAACCGCTAATTGTTTTTCATTCGCTAATACTCATTGATCTCATTTTAATTCTCCAGTAATAAACAGGTCAATATTTTGGTTAATTTTCGCAATCACATCACCTACCGCCCCCGCTGCTAAGGCAACTGTTTTAATATGTTGCTCTAACATTGGTAAATTGTGCTGCACTGTTGTAATTTTAAAAATTTCTTTTAATTTCGTAATAATTTCATCAGCTGTTAAACTGACATACCCAATCATCGTTAAATCATCGTCAAAGGGAACAATTTTTTGGGGATTTAATTCTTGTAAAATTAATTCATTCATTAAACCATCATAATTTGTGTGTAAAGCATAAACAGCTATCTGATGTTTATTAAGAAGATAAATAATTGCTCGTTTGTAAGGAATATGTTGAATTCTTTTTTTCTTACCAAAACAAAAAGGATGATGGGTTATAATAACATTAATTTTATTAGTGACTGCCGCTGTAACTACTTCGCTCGTTAAATCTAAACTAACCATAATTTTTGTTACAAAATTATTTTTGCTTCCATATTGATGACCACTATAATCTCACTTACAAGCTGCTTTTAATGAGAAATCAGTTTCAATTTCTTGATATAATTTTTTAATTAACATTATATCACCTTATTAATCATTTTTAGTTTTGCTTTAACTTCTTGATAGCGCTTAGTGTTTGCGGGAATCTTGTTTAACAATGTTAAATAATAATCATTTTTTAACAATCATTTCTCTTGAAAAAGTTTACTATTTTCTTTGCGAATATAAGGACCGAAGTATAAGTCTTTTTTATTTTTGATTTTTTGACCAGCGCTTTTATTAACAACAACAATCTCATAAATAATATCATTTTCCTTAATTAATAATTCTTTTTCAATAAAGTACTTATTTTTTTTAATTCATTCTCGTAATAAAAATGTATCATCATTAGGGCACAAAATATAACGATCAATTAAATCAGAATCTCGTTGCAAAATGGTTAAAATTGTTGTACTCCATAATCCCGAAATAATACATGTATCAATCTTAATGTCCGAAACCCCTGTTAAACCATCTGCTAAAATTGGTGTAATAAGTTCTTCAGTATGATATTTTACAATATTTTTTTTCGCTTGGTCTAATGGTTGTGCCGCAATATCGCACGCATAAGCTTTGGTAATTAAATTTCCTTTTGCTAAATAAATTGGAATCATTGCATGATCTGTCCCAATATCACAAATAATGTCTTTTTCATTGACTTGTTTGGCAATTAATAATAAACGTTCTGATAATCTATCCATTTTTTAAAACCCCTATCCTTTAAAAAAGTCTTTTAATACTTTTGCTTTCGAATTAGCTTGATTTGGTTTAAACTTACGAATTGTTTTTGCTTCAATTTGACGAATTCTTTCGCGTGTTACTTTAAATTCCTTGCCCACTTCTTCTAATGTTTTTGGTGAATCATATTTTGATAAATGTTTATCAATTAAATCATTTTTTTTACTTTGTATTTTTTCAATTGGTGTATCATAGTGAATATCAAAAGATTTAACTGTTTGAACTAACTCGGAGAAAGTTTCATCTTCACATTCTTTTGCCAACCGCAATATTGTTCGTAACTTTGTTGGTAAAAGTCCAAACCTCATTCTAATTACTTTTTCTTCTCGTGCTGATAAAATTTCACGGAAAACTTCATCAATTTCTTCTCTTAATGATTCTTTTTCAGCATATTCATCTGGTGTAAAAATATCTTTATCATCAACAAAATCACCAAAATGAGTATCATCCTCATCACCAATTGGTTTTTCTAATGAAACTGGTTCAATTGATAGTCTCTTAATTTCGCGAACTTTTTCGCCAACCATTCCTTGCCCCATTTTTTCAGCAATTTCATTGTAACTTGGTTCGCGCCCTAACTCTTGCGTTAATTGCCTTTCAATTCTTGTTAATTTATTAATTGTTTCAATCATATGAACAGGAATCCGAATTGTTCGCGCTTGATCAGCAATTGCCCGCGTTGTTGCTTGTCTAATTCATCATGTGGCATATGTTGAAAATTTAAAACCACGCTTATAATCAAACTTATCAACAGCTTTCATTAGCCCAATGTTCCCTTCTTCAATTAAATCCGAAAAATCTAATCCCCGGTTTAAATGTTTACGGGCAACTGAAACAACTAACTTCAGGTTAGAAGTAATTAATTTATCCCGCCCAAAACGTCTTTCTTTTGGATCAGATGATTCTAACATTTTAGCATATTTAATTTCTTCATCACGAGTTAAAATTTTACTTGTTCCCAAAATATTAAAGTAAGCTTTAATAATATCTTGAATTTTTGTTTCATTTGAAATCCCACCAACTTTGTAACATAATTTTTCATCTGATTGTTTTTTTGTTACTTTTTCTGTTTCAGGAACTTCATTTTCTTCTAACTCTTCTAAATTAATATCACTAAATTCAACACCATTAGCGACTAATTCTTCGAAATATTCTTCAACATCATTATCATCAACTTCAAAATAATCATTAATTAATGTTATTAATTTTTCTTGTTCAATCTCATTGTTATTTTCTTCTAAATATTTATTAATATATTCTTTAAATTCATCAAAAGATTTCATATTTCTGACTTCTCTTTTTGATAATCCCATTCTCTCTACCTCTTTTTAAATTTTAATCGTTGATTCAACTTGTCAATTTCCATTGAAATTGTTTGTTGTTCAATTAGATTACTTGCTTTTTCTAACTTATTTCATAGCATTGCAATCTCTTTTTCATTAGCAAAATCATCAATTAAGATCGCATAGTCTTCTAATTCTTTCTTATTATATTTAATTTTAATAGTTGATTTATTAATAATATTCATTAATATTTTTTTCAAATTTGGATTACTCATTTCTTCACACAACATATTAATCTTAACATTTTCTGCCCCCAAATGCCCATTATAATAAGTAATTATATCATTTGCTAACAAACGATAACCATCAAAATTTAAATTTCTAATTTTTTTTTGATAAAAATCCGCCGCTTTCCGAGAACTAAGTAATTGTAAAACCATATTTTGTTCTGCTAAAAGATATCGTTTTAAATTTTTAATTTTATATTTTGCATTTTTAACTACAACAGCCTTACTTTGTTGTGGTTTAAACATTGGTGGCTGCTTTTGCTGATAATTATTATCATTTGTTCTATTAGGAATTGGTTCTGGTGCAACGGGTGAAAAAACTTCTTTTTGATATGTTTTAATTTGCCTAATTTTTGTTGTAATTGTTTCTTTAGATATTCCTGTTATTTTAACTAAATTATTAACCGCCAATTCTTGTTTCAATTTATTTGGACTAGCTTTAATTAAGGGTGCAACAATATTAATAAATTCTTCTAATTCATTTACTGCTTGTAAATTAAATTTATTTTGAAAATAATCAAGGGCAAAATTAATTGGATGTTGGGCATTTGCTAACATTGTATGAATTAATTCCCTCTGACCACTATTAACTAATTCGTCAGGGTCTTGTTGCGTCTCATTCAAGACAATTTTAACTTTTAGATTATGACTTAATAATTTAATTGCTGCTTTTAAACTAGCATTAATTCCAGACTTATCACCGTCTAAAAAAATTAAACACTCATTTGTTAATCTTTTAATTTCTTTTAAATGATATTCACTTAAATTAGTTCCCATTAAAGCAACGGTATTTTTAAGATTTAATTTTTCTAAACTAATAACATCCATATATCCTTCAAGTAAAATTAAATTATTTTGCTGGCGAATAAACGGCTTAGCCCGGTGAATATTATACATTATTTTTTCTTTTTTAAAAACCTTTGTTTCGGGAGTATTAAGATATTTTGCTACCTGGTTGGTAACCCCGGGCACTCGTCCAGAAAAACCAATAATATAACTATCTTCATTTTTAATAGGAAACATTAAACGATTATTAAAATAATCATAAACCTTGCCATTTTTAATTGTAATTAAACCTGCTTGTTGAATATCATTAATTGAATATCCTTTTTTAATTAAAAAATGGTACAAATGATAAAAGCTACTATCAGCATAACCAATCTGAAATAATTCAATTTCAGTATTATTAATGTTCCTGTTTGTTAAATATTCCTTTGCATCATAAGCCTTTTTTGTTTCTAAATTATTACTAAAGTAAGCGCTTGCTAAGGCATTAATTTCAAAAATTAACTGTTCGCTTTTATCATATTTTGGTTTTTTTTGATAATTAGTCAATTCACCCAAGGAAATATTGGTCATTACCACAACTTTTTTTAAAGCTTCAATAAAACTAATATTTTCATATTCTTGTAAAAAAGTAAAAACATTGCCCCCAGCCGAACAAGAAAAACAACGGTAAATTTGCTTTTCTGGAGAAATACTCATTGAGGGATGTGAATCTTGATGAAACGGACAAACTGCTCAATAATTACTACCCCGTTTTTCAAGCGATAAATATTCTGACATTACGGTAACAATATTTACTTTTGACTTAATTAAATTAATTTTTTCATTACTAATTAATACCATACCATTCGCTCCCTTTAATTATTTTAATGTTTTGGTAAAATAGCTTTCTAAATTGGCAATCGCCACTCGTTCTTGTTTCATTGTATCGCGATTGCGAATTGTAACTTTTTGGTCTTTTTGACTGTCAAAATCAACTGTTACACAAAACGGTGTTCCAATCGCATCTTGACGATGATAACGCTTTCCAATATTTCCTGTTTCATCATAAGTACATTTAAAATTTCCTAAGAGTTTTTTATATAGTTGATAGGCATCGTTGTTTAATTGTTTACTTAATGGAATCACCGCAATTTGATATGAAGATAATAACGGGCTTAATTTTAAAACAATTCTTGTCTCATTATCAGTAACTTTTTCAACATGGTAAGCATCATATAAAATCGCCAACATCAAGCGCCCAACGCCAACAGATGGTTCAATTACATGCGGGATAATTTTTTCATTTGTTTCTTGATTTAAATACGACAAATCATTTTTACTCATTTCACTGTGGCGACGCAAATCATAATCCCCGCGGTCAGAAATCCCTCATAATTCACCTATGCCAAACGGAAAATTATATTCAATATCAATAGTTCGTTTTGCATAATGGGCTAACTCATTGGCGTTATGCTCACAAAAATGATAGTTTTCTGGTTTTAAATTAATTAATTCTAAAAACTTGGTTACTTCTTTAACTCAATATTCAAATCAATCAATCTTTTCGTTACTATCATAAAAAAATTCTAATTCCATTTGTTCAAATTCGCGTGTACGAAAAATAAAATTTCCTGGGGTAATTTCATTCCGAAATGACTTTCCAATTTGACCAACACCAAAGGGTAATTTTTTTCGCAAAGAACGTTGAACATTTTTAAAATTAACAAAAATTCCTTGTGCTGTTTCTGGCCGTAGATAAACAACTGATTTTTCATCTTCAATAACACCTTGGTTTGTTTTAAACATTAATTCAAACTGGCGAATTTCAGTAAAATCACGTCCCCCACAATTTGGACATAAAATATTTTTTTCGGTAATAAAAGTCTCTAATTGTTCATTAGTTCAACCACCACAATTTAATTTCTGATAATTATCTTCAATCAGTTTATCTGCCCGCATTCGGCTTTTACATTTTTTACAATCTAATAATGGGTCAGCAAAATTACCGAGGTGTCCAGAAGCTTTTCAAACATTATTGTTCATTAAAATAGCACTATCAAGACCAACATTATATTTTGATTTTGTAATAAAATGTTGTCATCATAAATTTTTTAAATTTCGTTCTAATTCAACCCCCAATGGTCCAAAATCTCAGCTGTTTGCTAAACCACCATAAATTTCACTCCCTTGAAAAATAAAACCTTGTGTTTTTAAATGATTAACAACTTCTTCTAATTTATATTGCATTAATGTAACTCCTTCTTATTTATCTATCTTAAATTATACTATGTTATTTATACTATTTTATTCTTTAAAATAAATTGATTTTTGTCGCATTTAATAAATAATACGCGAAAATATTTCAACTTTTGTTAAATAATACTTACATAGCATTTTAAATAATATTATTAAGGCTTTGATATT
The DNA here is from genome assembly GCA_018244855.1 of Elbella merops. Lineage (NCBI taxonomy): Eukaryota > Metazoa > Arthropoda > Insecta > Lepidoptera > Hesperiidae > Elbella > Elbella merops. Next base: position 8,001 of record DWMG01000323.1, read on the forward strand.
AATCTTATTGTAAAAATAAAAATTAGTATGAAAATTACTATTAAAAACTTTAACTAATTCAATTGAAAAGAGATAATCTATTGTTAATAAACAATTTTTACAAAGATATCTTTCCTCAATAAAACTAATTGTTTTAATGTGTTGTTTGCTGCCATATCGTTTACACATCGTAAAGTCTCATTCTAATCCATATCATTTTAAAGCACGAAAAATAAAAGAAATTACAATGCTTAAATTATATTCTAATGCAAATAAATTGTCTAATGTTGTTGTTAATAATTCGTACAATTCATTGTTGGCTTGATGGTCAACAACCACTTGTTCAGCAATTTCACAAATTAATGTCGCTAATAAATAATCATCATAATTTTGTTCTAATTTAATTCTTGTTTTTAATAAATTTCCTGTCTTTAATTTACTTAACTTATTATTATGATATTATAAAAATATTTCAAATTTACTTGTTGCTTAGAATTGTACTGCATATTGATTTTTTGATGTAATTTTTTATACCCTGGTGCAAAAAGCTAATTTTCCTAATTCTTGTGACAAAATCATAATAATTGCACTATTATCATCACAAGGTAGTTTATGCAATACCATTCCTGTTAATTTTTAATCATTTTAATAACTTTCTTTGTTATAACACAGACGCGCAATCATTGATGGTTTATCCCGTCATTTATCTACTACTTTAACAAATAATTCTAAAAATATTTTTGTTCCTAAAATTTGTTCTAATTCTAAGCGGGCTTGCATTCCAATTTGTTTAATTAAGCGGCCTTCTTTCCCAATAATAATTCCTTTTTGTGAATCCCGTTCAACGCAAATTGAACCCATAATTTTTAATAGCTGTGGTTGATCATCAATTTTATCAATTAAAATGGCAACACTATGCGGAATCTCATCTTCTGTTAACAACAAAATTTTTTCCCTAATAATTTCGCGAATTAAAAAATTTTCTGGTTGATCAGTTAACATATCGTCGGGATAATATTGTGGTCCTGCTGCTAAATGTGTTTTTAATAAAGTTAATAATGTTTCAATATTTTTATGTTTGGCGGATGAAACGGAAATGATAGCAGTAAATTGATGAATTTTTTCTCATTCAGTAATTTTTACCATTAAATAACCTTTGGAAACTAAATCAATTTTTGTTACAACTAAAACAATTGGAATTGCTCGCTCTTGTAGTGCTCTGATAATATAACGATCATTATCGCCAATGTGTTCATTTGCTGGAGCTAAAAACAAAATAACATCCGCCGTTTTTGTTGCTGATAAAGTAACTTTATTCATAAATTTTCCCATTTCATGATGAGCTTTATGAATGCCTGGTGTATCCATAAAAACAATTTGTGATTCTTGATCATTATAGATTCCTTGAATACGGTTTCGTGTTGTTTGTGCCTTTGCTGTTACAATTGATACTTTATTATTTAAAATTGTATTTAATAATGTTGATTTTCCAACATTTGGTCTCCCAACAATTGCAACAAAACCTGATTTAATTGCCATTTTATTCACCTCTTAATTATTCTAATAAGGGAAAATATCATAAAAAAATATCTTATTTAAAACTCAAAAGCAATTTGTTTATCTAATGATAAATCTTTTAAAATTCCAAGTTCTTCAAATGATTCTAAATGAGCTTTTGTAATATTTGTTCGTTTTTGTAAATCAGCAATTGATAAAAATGGTTTTTCGCGGCGAGCATTAATAATGCTATCACCAACAGCTCCGCCCAAACCATCAATTGCAGAAAATGGCGGTAAAATAATTTTTTCATTATTTTCATTTGTAATAACTGTAAAATTTTTATTTTGACTTGTTTTTAAATCAATATTGCTCATTTTAATTCCTCTGGCATACATTTCTAATGCTACTTCATAAACGGGAATTAAATCTTTTTCTTTTTGTGTTGGTTTATTGGAAGCATTAAAATCTTTATTATCAAAACGAGTTTGAATATTGAGTAATACTTGTTTGATTGTTTCTGTTCCTTTTAAAATTGTTTTAATATCAAAAACATATGTTCGAGTTGAAAAAAATGTTGCATAATATTCAACTGGATAATTAATTTTATATCACGCTACTCGTCACGCCATTAAAACATAGGCTGTTGCATGCGCTTTTGGAAACATATACTTAATTTTATTACACGAATCAATATATCATTGTTCAACATTATTATTTCGCATTAATTGTTCATGTTCGGTTGTTAACCCCTTTCCCTTCCGAACATCTTCCATAATCTTAAAAGCGCTTTGGGCAGGTAACCCTTTATAAATTAAATTAACCATAATATCATCGCGACACCCAATTACTTCTGAAATACTAATATTTTTATTTCGAATTAATTCTTGGGCATTGCCAATTCAAACATCTGTTCCGTGTGACAATCCTGAAATTTGGACTAAATCTGCAAATGAAGTTGGTTTTGTATCTAATAACATCTTACGAACAAAAAAAGTACCAAATTCAGGAATACCAATTGCACCAGTTTTTTCGCCATCAATATCTTCTGGTTTAATGTTTAAAACATCTAAACTTCTAAATAGACTTAAAACCGCTTCATCATTTGTTGGAATTGTTTTTGGTTCAACTCCAGTTAAATCTTGCAGCATTCGCAAAGCGGTTGGGTCAACATGACCTAAAATATCTAACTTTAAAACATTATCATGAATTGCGTGAAAATCAAAATGAGTTGTTAATCAATTTGATTTGATATCATCGGCAGGAAAATTAACTGGTGTAAATGCTTCAACTTCATATTCATTTGGAATAACAACAATTCCGCCCGGATGTTGTCCAGTTGTTCTTTTAACCCCTTCACAACCCTTGGCAATTCGTTCTAATTCTGCGCGACGTTTTAAATGTAAAATATTTTTATTTTCAAAATAAGCTTTCACATAACCATATGCAGTTTTTTCTGCCACCGTTGAAATTGTTCCCGCACGATAAACACTACGCTCTCCAAACATTTCTTTAGTAAGGTCATGCGCAATTGGTTGATATTCTCCCGAAAAGTTTAAATCAATATCCGGAACTTTATCCGCTTCAAACCCCAAAAATGTTTCAAAAGGAATATCGTGTCCTTCCCCCTTTAATGGTTTTTGACACTTTGGACAAATACGAACTGGTAAATCATATCCACACTTAACTGAGCCGTCAACAATAAATTCACTATAACTACAATAAGAACATAAATAATGTGGTTGTAATGGATTTACTTCAGTAATATTACTCATTGTTGCAACAAAACTACTACCAACACTTCCTCGTGACCCAACTAAATAACCATATTGCAATGATTTATCAACCAATTTATGCGCAATTCAGTAAATAACAGCAAACCCATGCTTAATAATGGCATTTAATTCGCGTTCTAAGCGTAATGCAACAATTTCTGGTAATGGCTTACTATAAATTTTATAAGCATTTTTATAACATAATTCTTTTAATAATTGATCACTATTCTCAATTTTGGGTGTATATAATTTATCTTTAATAATTTCAACTTTTTCGATTTGGTCAGCAATTAAATTTGGATTTGTTACTACAATTTCATAAATTAATTCATCATCATTTAAAAACTTAAATTCGTTCATCATTTCCATTGTTGTTCTTAAAAACTGATCAGGATTATCAGTTACTCGTTGCTTATAGTCATATAAAGGGTGTGGGCGGCCGCCAATTCCCTTTGCATTAATATAAACTTCACGAAAAATTTTATCTTCTGGGTTAAGATAGTGCACATCACCAGTAGCAACAACCAATTTATTTAATTTTTTTGCTATAAAAATAATATCTTTAATGACCGTTAATAGTCGTTCTTCTGACAAATCACCCTTTTGAACCAAATGTTTATATACACTAGGAGGTTGAATTTCAACATAATCATAAAACTTAATTGTTTCTGATAATTCCGATGAATCTTTATTTCGCGCCACTTCAAAAACATCACCATTAACACATGATGACCCAATCAATAAATTACTACGATGTTGTTCAATTACACTTCGCAATAATTTTGGTGATGAATAAAAATATTTAGTATGCGCAGCAGTTATTAATTTAAATAATTCTAATAAACCCACCTGATTTTTTGCTAAAATTATCATATGTTTTGGTCGCAGTTTTTTATAAACAGCAGGATCATGAATTTTCTCAATATCATCATCAAACTCAATACTATAAGTATTAATCATTTTTCATAGTTGATGTTCATATATGTCCGTTAAAACAGTTGCATCATAATCACCGCGGTGAGCAACTTCTTCATTATAAATAACATTATAACAACGAGCAATTGTTCCCAACCGATAATTTTTTAAATGTGGTTCTAAAATCCGTGATAATTTTAAAGTATCAATTACTGTGTTATTAATTTCTGGGCGTCCAGCTTTTTTTAACCACGATTGAATAAAACCAAGATCAAACTCAGCATTATGTGCAATTAAAATTGCATCCTTAAAATATTCTAAAATTTGGTCAATTGATTCAATAAAAGTTGGTTTATCAGCTAATAATTCATCTGTAATTCCTGTTAATTCATTTGTAAATGATGATAACTTAACGGATGGTTTAAAAAAGTGATTAATTGTTTGACGTTCACCACTAATACCATCCATAATAACCGCTCCAAATTCAATGATTTCATCATAACCACTACTTAGGCCGGTTGTTTCTAAGTCAAAAATAACATATTTTGCAGTTCGTAAATTATGATGATACGGGTTTTTAACATATCATACTTTATGATCTAAAACATCTGCTTCAACACCATAAATAACTTTAACATCGGGATATTTCTTATTAAGATTATAAATTTCTGGATAAGCTTGAACATTTAAATGGTCAGTAAAAGCAATTGCTTTATGATTCCAATGCACTAATGTTTTAAAAAGCATCGCAAGATCTGTTACTCCATCCATAACACTCATTTTAGTGTGTAGATGTAACTCCACGCGTTTTTCAGGCGCATTATCTTCGCGATATAAATCTTCACGCTCTAAACGAGAAATTTTTTTAATAAAAAACATTTGTTCATTAGCATAATTATCATACCTAATATCGCCAAAAAGACTAACTCATTCATTCGTTTTTAATTCTTCAATAAAATAATCTGGTTGTTCTGTTCGGGTAAAAAATTTTGCACCAATTGTATCACTATAATCAGTAATTTTTATTACATAAATAAATTTATTTGTTGAAATTAATTTTCGTTCTTTACTTAAAATTTTTGCGTAAATTGTCACATTCGGAGCATCTTGATCAATATCAATTAACCGTTCATAACTTGCTTTTCCATTTTTTACTCTCTGATAACTATTTAATTCTCTTCGAACTGGATTAGTCCCATTTGTTGTCTTATAAATTAACTGTTCTGTTTTTTTAGCTGTTTCTTGATATTTAATTAATTCTTGTTCATTAATTTCTAAAATATTATTTTTTCGTAAATCAATCACTAAGGATAATTGTAAATCACCAAAACCATAGCGATTAAGTTTTTTTTGATAATAATTACAATGTTCACCCACTAATTTTTGTTCACTTTCTGAATTAACGGTAATTTTTAAAATATTATCAGTTAAAGCAAAACGTTCTGGTGATAATTTACTAAAAAAACTATTTTTTAATTCCGATTTATTTAATCGAATATATTCTAAATAATTAAAAATAGTTTCTAATTCGTATTGTTCTTTTCGAACCCGTAAAAAAATCTTTGTTGGTAATGTTTCATTTTCTAATAAAGTTTGTTCTAATTTTAGTAAAACTTCTAGTGGTAAAAAATCATTAATTTCAATCACAACACAAAAAAAACCTTCACTAGTACTATATTCTACTTTAATGACTTTAGCGTCATCAAAATAATTTCCAGTAAATTCTAAATTATTTGCTGTAAATAGTTTTATCAATTGTTGGTCTATCATTCAATCATCACCTAGCTTTTCTGCTTAAAAAAAGACATCTTTAATAGTTATTAAAATAAATAATAAAATAAAGACTATTGCTCCCGTTACATTAATAATAATCTTCGCCTTATGTGGTAACTGTCATTTTTGTTCTTTTGCTTGATATTCTTCTAATAATACTTTTTGTTGAGCTGGATCATGGCATTTTTTTCAAATCCTTACTCGATCATTTAATCGTTTTAATCTACCAACTATTCCTTCAATTGATGTTTCAAAAAACTTATATCCATCTAATGGCGGAATTGGAATTAAGTTCAAAACAAATAAATTAGCAGATAACATTGCCACATACATAAAGAAAAGAGCCGGTCCTTCTGTTAACATTGAAGAAACTGTTCTTGCAATTCCAACTGGACCAGATAATTGCCCTCACTGACCGGCAAATAATAACCCAAATGATTTTAAAATTGTTACTGATTGTCTAAATGTTTCTCCTCAACCATATCCATATGCTTGCGCAGTTGAAACAAAATGACGATCAGGAGCTCTAATTCCGATTGTATAAGTATTGTTGGCTTCTGTTAACTTAACTGGTTCAGTTTGAAATAAACCATCCAAAGCCGTTGTAACTTCTTGTTTACTATTTACACGAGCAAAAGCAAGAGTAATATAATTAATTTTTTCATCGTTATTACTATTATCATATTGTTGTTTTAAATTTTTAATAAAATTAAAAACTGTTGTTTGATAAGTTGGAATCTTATCTACTGTTCCCACATAACTTGTTAAAATATTATTCTCCTTATTATCGGGTTTATGTTCCTTATTAACACGATAATATTCTTGTGCTACTTTAAGTTTTTTGATATTAGGACCTAATCAATAATTTAAAATCACAATATCTTCGGCAACATTTTGGCCGCTTGTTTTTAGAGCAGCATATGCTTCGCCATTAGGATCATACTTGGCTCCTCAATATGTCATATCGGATATTTTATAACTTAATGCCGCAAAAGTTGTGGTAAAAATAAAAACAGCAATAAAAAAATTCATTAAAGCCCCCGCGACAATAAAAATTAATCGTTTTCATTTTGCAATATTTTCCATTTTTCGTTCTTCAGGAACTTCTTTCTCTTCGCGCCCTTTTGGCGGATCAACTAATTGACTTGCAATATAAACATATCCTCCAAAAGGAAAAATTCTAATTGAATAACGGGTTTCTTTTTTTCCTCAAGAAAAAATTTTGGGACCAAAACCAATTGCAAATTCATAAACATATGCTCCAGATAATTTCGCAATAATAAAATGTGCAAATTCATGAATTGTAACTAACATTAATAAAATTATAATCCCAATTATAAAACCTAAAAATACCATTCCCGCCGACATTTATTTCTTAACTCCCTACTTTTTTATTCATAATAACATTATTTTTATGAAAAATAATTAATAATATCTCTTTTAATGATATCATTTAATTCTTTGATTTCGCGATAATTAACTAATTTTTTCGGTTTAATTTGATTCATAAAATATTCAATATAATCAACAATTTGATAAAATTTAATTCTTCCGGCCAAGAAAATCGAACGTAATGTTTCGTTTGCTGCATTAAAACCAATTGATAATGAATTATTTTCATTTAAGCAACGATATGCTAATTGTAGAGCTTTTCAACGAGATAAATCGGCTTTTTGAAATGTTAGGGTTATTAATTCCTCAAAATTTAATCGTTTTAATAACGAACTATTTTTTCGAATTGGATAATATAAAAAATAATTTAAAACTTGTAACATTGACGGTTTTGATAATTGTCCAATAATTGAAGAATCGGCATATTGTACGGCTGAATGTAAAATAGATTGTGGATGTAAAATAACGGTTATTTTTGAAGTTTTAAATAAATGATAAGCTTCTATAATTTCAAATCCTTTGTTTACCATTGTTGAAGAATCAATGGTAATATTTTTTCCCATCTTTCAAGTTGGATGTTGCAAAGCTTGTTGCTCATCAATTGTTTTTAAATCAGATAACGTTTTATTAGCAAACACCCCCCCTGAAGCTGTTAAAATAATTTCTGAACACGGGTTGGTTTGGTCTAAACATTGAAAAATAGCACAATGTTCAGAATCAATTGGATATAATTGATTATTATTTTTTGCTAATAAATTGTTAATTAAATCCCCCGCCACTACTAATGATTCTTTATTTGCTAATAATAACGTACGATTTTTACCATATAAAGTTTGTAATGTTGGGTACAATCCCGCAAAACCACTAATTGCATTTAAAACCAAAGCTGTCGGAAAAGCAGATAACATTGCATTAATTCCTGTTTCTCCAGTTACAAAAGTTATATTTGGATATTGCACCGTTAAAATAGCTTGTTGTGTTTCATCACCAAGATGAACAACCCTAATTGTACGATGTTTCTCTAAAATCTTAATTAGAACTGAAATATTATGATAAATACTAATGGCGGTAATTTGAAAATCATTTGGATTTGATTCAATAATTTGTAATACTTGTTGACCAATATTTCCGGACGCACCAAAAATAATAATATTTCGCACCATAAATTATCGTTTTAACACTATATTTGAAATAATAAACATTACAAAAAAGACTAATGAAAATGAATCCAAACGATCTAAAATACCACCATGGCCAGGTAATAAATTACTAAAATCTTTAATATTATAACGACGTTTAATTCATGAAAATGATAAATCCCCTAATTGTGACAAAATGCTTAATACAAAAGCTAACAAAACATAAATTACATAACGCATTACATTTTTATAATTATCATTTGAGAAAAAGTTAAAAACCCAATGATTACTGGTTGCAAAATGAAACATTAAAATAGCATAAGTAATTGCAATTACTGCCGCCAAGATTGTTCCAGTTACAGCACCTTTTCATGTTTTGTTTGGAGATGTTGTTGGCGCTAATTTATGTTTTCCATAAGTAACACCGCCAACAAAAGCAAAAGTATCAGTTAAAATAATAATTAATGCTAATCATACCGCACTACTTCAACCATATGCAGGATTTAACATAAATTTATTCATTGCTTTTAAAGCAAAAGTTAAATATAAGGTAAAAATTAAAACTAATGTCATTTTACCAAAAGTAATTTCTTTTGAACTAAATACTAAACAATAATATTCTAAAATCGCACATAAATAAATAACAAAAATAATTCATGGTTTTAATCAATTTCAATTTAATAATGTATAAAATGGGTAATTAATTGAATCAATTCCACCATATTCTGTTGCGATTGATTTAGTTGGAAACAAAAATAAAAAAATTATTAATAAATATGTAATGACTTGCTTATAAATCGGTCACTTTGTCCCCCCAACTAACCGCAAAATTTCATAGTTAACTAAACATAAAATAACAGCACTAATTCCAATAAAAACATAATTAGCAATTTCAATATGCGGAAAATTACCGCGTCATTCTGTTGCAATTGCCCCCGTGAATAAATATAAACCTAAAAAGACTAATAACAAATAAAATGTAATATGGCGAGCAACATATTTTTTTTGAAACACGCCTTTACGTTCCTTACTTTTTGACACTTTATTTGTTAAATTATTATCTCCTGTTGATTTTTTATTTTCATTAACAAGAACACTATCTTCCTGATTGTTTATCACCTTCAACTCCTCCAAATCTTCTATTTCTATTATTATAATCTAATATTGCTTCGGTTAAAGAATTTTAATCAAATTCTGGTCAAAATTCTTTGGCAAAGTATAATTCAGCATAACGATTTTGTAATAAAAAAAATTACTTAACATTTGTTCGCCAACATATATACATTAAATCAACACCCGGTAAATCTGCGGTATATAAATGTTGAAATAGTGTTTTTTCATCAACAGTTACTATTTTTTCACTTATCATTTTATTAATTGCTGTTAATAACTCTTCAATCGCTCCATAGCCAAAAGCAAATGTTAAAACCATTCTATTATTATCTTTTGTTCGTAAAATAGCATTATCAATTGCTGCTAATGTTTTAAGTGGCATTTTTGTATGCCGGCCAATATGTTTTAAACAATATTTTCATTCTTAAAATTATTAACTTGTTTATTATTTAATAATCGCGCTGGCATCGCCATTAAATATGAAAATTCTTGTGCACTTCGTTTTCAATTTTAAATTGAAAAACAATAAATCGTTAAACACTTAACGTCAAGAGCATTTTGTTTTAATGAGACACATTTAATCTGTTTTGCCCCTTATTCATGGCCGGCTGTTCGCTCTAAACATCGCTTAGTTGCCAAACGACAATTACCATCTAAAATAATTGCAATATGTTGTGGTATTTTCGCGCCTTATGCCATCTTCCTGTTTTGTTAATTATACCGAGATTAATAAAAAAATTAAAGTTTTAAACTTTCATTAGTTCTTTTTCTTTTATAGTTGATTTTTCATCAATTTTTTTAATAAATTGGTCTGTTAATTTTTGAACTTTCCCTTCATAATATTTTTTATCATCTTCAGTTAATTCAGAATTTTTTTTAAGGCGTTCATTACTATCTTGTCTTTCATTCCTAATTGATACTTTAAACTGTTCACTAACTTTTCGCATTTCTTTAACCAACATTTTGCGACGCTCTTCGGTCAGCGCAGGAATATTTAACCGAATTAAATTTGCTTCTGAATTTGGCGTTAAACCTAAATCTGCTTTATTAATTGCTGTTACAATTAAATTAATAATTGAACGATCATATGGTTTAATAACTAATTGTCGTGCTTCTGGCGCCATAATATTAGCCAATTGTTGAATTGGTGTTAATGTTCCATAATAATCAATCACAATATGTGATAACATATTTGGATTGGCGCGACCAGTGCGAATTTTAATTAATTCATTTTCGAATGAAACGATTACTTTTTCCATTTTTTCTTTTGTTTGATCAATAACTTCTTGTGACATTTATTTTTTCCCTCCTGTAACAATTGTTGAACGCGCATTACCGTGTGCCGCCTTATAAATGTTATCTGGTTCATTAATATCAAAAACAACAATTTTAACATCATCTTCCATCGCCAAACTAGATGCTGTTAAATCCATTATTTTTAATTGTTTTTTTTGTAATTCATTTAAACTAATATTATCAAATCGAACTGCATCAGCATTATGGCGCGGATCTTTATCATAAATGCCATCAACACCATTTTTTGCCATTAACATAACGTCTGCATCAATTTCAATTGCTCTAATTGTTGCCGCTGTATCGGTTGTAAACTTTGGTTGTCCAGTTCCTCCAGCCATAATAACAATTACTCCTTTTTCTAAAGCAGATTTTGCTTTTTTAAACAAATATGGAGAAGCAACTTCCGGAACTTGAATTTTTGAAGTTACAACAACATTCTGGCTACCTTCATTTTTTAATACGGCCTCTAATGCTAAAGCATTCATTACTGTTGCTAACATCCCCATATAATCTGCACTAATTGGATTCATTTTGATTGTGTCAGCACGATTGCCGCGCCAAATATTGCCACCACCAACAACAATAGCGATTTGTAATTTTTCTTTTTGTAATTTAACAATTTGTTTTGCAATATCATAAATTTTTTTCGCATCATATAAATCATTAGAATTTCCTAATGCTTCACCAGATAATTTTAGTAAAACTCGCTTATATTGTAATGCCATTATAACTTTCCTCTTTTTTTATTTTATTCTAATATATTATAAATTGTTTTAACAAATAATTAAAATAAAATTACAAATTGGTCGAATAAATTAAATGCGGGTTTTTTCTTTTAAGGATTAATTATTGTTACTAAATTAAACAGCCTCCTTTTTATTTGTTAAGTTTATGTTAACACATTATTTTTAATAAGACGGCCAAAAAGAAATAATTTTAAAAATTTATCTTATTTTAATTATTTAAAAGTATAAAAATTATTAATGTTTGTTATTATATTAATTTTATTTATTTTTGCTAATTTTAAGTATAGTAAATTTTTATATGTTTTATATGCATAGGCTTTCTCACCCCAAAGTTGATTTAAGAAATCAAGATATATCGCCCCCAAATAAAACACCAATGTTGTATTCTAATTTTTGATTTTTAATGCCTTTACTATTATTTTTAATATATCTAACTAATTAAGTTTTTTTATAAGGATTGGCAATTTTTAGTAATTTATCATAATTACCGTTAATAAACAAATAATGACATTCATTATAAATATTTGTTTTTGCTTGGGTTTTTCTTCCTTTTAAAAAAGATATTTTTAATTCTTTTGAAAAATGAAATAGATCTAAAACACACTTAGCTGCTAAAAAAGAAGCCGTTTGTGTATAATTCAAATATCACCATCTCCAACAACAATAATTTTAAATTTTTCAAGTAAAATATAATATCTTTCTAATTCCATTAATATTCTTTGAACATAATATTAGTTATTAATTTCACCTGTTTTTTGTTCTTTTAATATAACAAAACCTCTTTTTATTAGCTAATACTTTTCTATTATATTTACATTATTTAAAATTAAAATCAGTATTAAATGTTGTTATTCGGCATCTAAAATTTTTAACTTGTTTGTCTTCTTTTAATGAAACAAAACATTCGTCAATAAAAATATAAATACATGAATTTTCTTCTAACTTAATATTTTCAAATTCATTAAATAAATGACTACTAAAATACTCAATGTCGTATTTTCTAATAATATTGTAAATTGTCACTCTAGTTAAGTTTATGTTTATAAAACAATGTAAAATATCTTTTTGTCTTTTTCCCTCAGATAATTCCAATATTTTTAATTCCAAATTTAAAGTTAATGTTTGATATTTTAAAACTCCTATTTTTTCATCTACAAATGATCTGTTTTCTCATAAATTAGTTTCTTTATTTCATCCACGATAAATTCTTAGTGTATAAATTAATTCTCCTCATTCATAAAATATTTTTCTAGATCGTTTTTATTTTACGAATCATCCATCTTTGTTATATTCTTTTTTAGAAAATATTTCATCATCAAGGTTTTTAATATATTCTATAAATAAAATTTTACTTTCTTCATATTTATTATCTAAAAATGAGTCAATAAAAATCTTGAGCGCGTAAAATAAACGTTTGGTATAAAATTTCCAAAAAATAAGAAAAAGATAGATATAAAATTCTATCTTTTTTA
>DWMG01000324.1:0-21096 GCA_018244855.1 Elbella merops
CTCGCCTCGCCCGCCTTGTGCGTCAGCCCTGCCGCAAGCACCAGCGTTAGTACCGAGCGCCGACCGCGGCCTTGTAGCTCCCTACCCTATTCACTCTAATATTTGGACTCCAAATGTCGATACAGATTTATTAAAGTATCCTCGTTAGTATCGAATCTTGACATACTTTAGAAGCGAAAGCGATAGCGAAAAAAAATAAAAGTAAAACAATTGTTAGGCATCAAAGTCAATAAACGGATAAAAAATGTTATTTTTATCCAGAAACAATAAATAAAATAAAAATATTATACAAGAACAATAATACGAAAGTAAATAGTAAATATTAAAAAACCAAATTTAAAACATATGTTCGCACTCCGAAGGAAAGCATCCCTGGTGGGGATCGAACCCACGACCTTTGGATTAGAAGTCCAACGCGCTATCCTCTGCGCCACAGGGACGACGAAGACAATATCGAAATTTATATAGATAATGTTTGGTACCCCATGTGGAAACACCACGGTTATCTGTCTTATGGCACAGGTAACAAATCAGTCCACACAGTTTACCTCATATTAAAACCGGTAATGTGAGAGTTCGGTATACAAGCTCAGGGGAGCCTCCCCACACACCCCGTCCGCCCGTCTGTTAAGGTGCGTATCCACCGAAATTTTTAGCAACTTCTGTGTTTCCAAATGTTGGCAAATTTTGTTTCAATTGTATCTTCACCGAATCGAAATAAATGGCCAACAAATCATGAAACATTTTAATTGACACAAGCTGTCTTCACCGGCGTTTTTTATTGGAAACATATTTCAAGTTCGTGTAGCCCCATAGAATCACAGATTGTTTTCTATGCAGTCTTTCAAATAATTTTTATAATTTTCGTCACTTGAGCCCCATTATACTGTTTGTGCGTAATACAAATCAATTAATGTAAATTAATTCGTGAAGCCGGTTAATTCGTTAGTCCACGCGACAGACGTGTTATCCATAGAGCAAATAAATGTCGGCAACAGGCGTGCTCCTTTGATGTTTACCGCCAAAAACACAGTTCCGAACATTTGTTTGCAATTTTTGTTGGTAATACAAGGTAATTACAGCATCTTTTATCACCAACATGTATCGACAACACAAAAGTTGCCAATTTTTGTTCGGTGGAGACCCGGCTTTATACTTCAGCACCCAGTTCATTTGCAACTTACCATTTACACAGGTCTTAACTAAACACTGCGACATGTTTCTTTAGACTAAAACATTTAGGGCAGGCTGATGACATATTTGCACTATAGTAACCGCATTAGCAATGAATGAACATCAATATAGTGGGACATCACACACAACCACCGGATCCCAAGCCAGGCAGAGCCTTTACTGTACTGGGAACACAGCTGATAAATTGTTACACTCAGAGATGACTCAAACATTTGCATTTGAGTCGCGTGGTGCTTGCCGACGGGCGGCTGGAGGAAGCAGGTAACCGACCGAGAATGTCATGTTTAGTTATTAGGATGATCCAGTCGTGAGAGTGCCAGTGCCATGAAAATGATCTGTTAGGCACACGTCTACACTCGAGAAATTCCGAGAAGGAAAACTTTCAATCCTAACTGATTAACTAATTTAACCACAGTCTCCGGCTCAGTGGTTAAGGTCCCGAGGCCACTATCCTCTGCAACAGCACACTACCCAAACATTAACAAGTCGCCAAGAAGAGAGCGGACGCCTGTTTATGGTGCGAGCGGTTCCGAGTAGCGCTTAAGGCTCGCGAGAGAATTGAGCAGCACTAGTGCGCCTCGAGGAGAAGTGTCCGCGACTCGTGTCGCGGTTACGTTATGTATCATTGTACTCATTGGATCGAAATTACAACAGTACAGAATATTCTGCTCGACCAGACCACAGATACACATACTTAGCTATCCGTGCTTGCTTATTGCTTTGCAAATTCCAAATAGACATTTCAGTATATGTCTGGCCTATCGAACCAGAGGGTAGTTTTTGTAGTTGACGAGTCGGAGATGGCGACTTCTATTTCCACCCAGGAGAAATATGAGCGTCAAGAGCTATAAGAAGTTTATGCGTGTAGTTTATCAGCTGTCTGTACACCATTGCACAGGCTCTCTCTAGTTCGAGATCAGGTGTTTTTGCAATACGAGTGCGGCGAGCGCGGGGACGGGCAACGTACCGTGCTTGAGGATCTGCTGCGGGTCGCGGAAGGTTTTCTCGCAGAGCGCGCAGCGGAAGGGGCGGCGGTCGCGTTCCCAGTGGCGCCGCCAGTGGGCCGCCCAGTCGCCCGCCTCCACCGCCTTCTGGCAGCGCACGCAACGCGCCGGCCGCGCCTCGGGCTCGGGCGGCGGCGCCGGCGCCTTCTCGCTCTTCACCTTGCTGCCGTGCATCCTGGAATGCGTAGTAACGTATGAGTTCAGCATTTACGTTATACATAATAATAAGGTGTACGTGACCTTAGAGTGACACCAATTTGGGCGTAAGTGACAATGCGCACGACGCTTCCCTTGTATTAGCTTGTTGAATAGAATAGGTGGCTGTGGCACACTGTACTACGAGAACAAAAGCATCCATTCATCTAATTATTTGATTTTACAATATTAGGAACGTTAACTAAATGAGAATATGTCTGATTATAAATATAACGACGTAACTCACGTGCGTTTTTCGGGATGACCCCACTAGTTTCGGTGCGGCGGAGGCATGAGGAAGGACCTCGTAAAGGTCCGAAACTAGTTGGGCCATCCCGAAAAATACTCGTGAGTTAAGCTGTTACATTTATAATCATGGTTATAAATACATACTCACGAAACATTTAATAGTAAAAAAGAGCATAAGTCACTTTGGTAATTACAATTTTATGAACATGGACTACACATACTTAGCCAATCTTCTACAGTCTTGTAAGTTTTTGTACACCTTGGCAATATACATTCAATTAATTTAGTCTCCAGTTAAATCAAGTTTGACATCATTGATTATTTACATAAATTAACCTTCACAAACAGAATGTAATTGTTTCATCAAAATCTTTCCATTATCATACTGATTGTGCAAGAATTTAAATACCCTTGTCCAGCTGGTCTAATCTGTTGTACTGTAGTTATAAAACAGTGTGTAATGTGGCATGTACATGGTTGGAAACCAAGTATTTACATTGTTTCTGCAATACAGAGAGATCCCCTACTTCACATTTGCATTGGGTCAATACAAGGTGTATTGTTAGCAACAAGATATCATATCCTTGTTTTGTATTTTCAAGCTGTAAATAAAACTTACTTGTAATGCTGTAACATATCACTCCTGCTGTCACACTGGGTGAAACACATGCAACAGTAATGCACATCAGTTTCACAAGCCTCTTCCTTCACTTTTTGAAGCTCTCCTAGGACTGCACCCAGGCTTTGAACATCCTCCAATACTTCTTCCTTCACTGTATCTAAGCCAATACTGCTACAACTTTCACTTAACAACACATTATCATTCAACAGTTTCTTAGGCAAAATGTTCCACTCATTGTCTTTATTTTTAATTTTTCTACCTCTTTTATTCTCTTTAACTTCGCCATTTTTAGATTCGGCTTTAGTTTTCTTAAATTTCTTTGGCTGCTTAAGGTTAATGAGTAGTGTGTCTTCACTATTGTCTGAGTGCACATCATTTGGCAAGTAGTCAGTACCAAATTCACTTTCACTCTTTACTGGTGAGGTAGGTATTGAGAGTGGTTCATTTTTTATTAGAGCACTCCTTTTTTCACTTTCATTAGCTTTATTATGGTGCTCAATAAAGCTATCTGTTTGTGTGCTCTGATGTACATGCAAAGTGCTTACGGGCAGCGGTGACAGAGAAGTTGGCTTAATAGCTGTTAGGTCCACTGAGTCATCTAATGGCAGCACTGTTGCATAAACAAGGCGCAGCCTGGAATCACATATGATAACAACATCTGAACACTTACTCAATGATTTTAATACATATCACCCTAGGAATTCATAAAAATTAGATAAACAACATAGCATAGTAAGTTTTCCAGGATTGTCCAGTAGTGATCTTTGGGAATGTCACTTATACAAAGAACTTTTATGACACAGGGTTTTAAAAATTAACATACAATTTCTGTACTACAGTACTAATAAACAGCACATGCGATAGTTGATTGAAATTTTCTATATTATTGAAATATTGTGGTGATCATTTTGACCTAGAGAGATTTAATAATTAATTTTATGCCAATGAATGATGCATTACACCAAAAAATACTACTTACTACAATTTTATTGTGGGGCGTAAGGGGTTCCAACCACCATCTCAAGAACCCAAGCCAACCTCACCTGTATGTGGTGCACCCTGCTATAACAGACGAGGCTCTGGCGACCGGCTGATTGCGGTATAGCGTAACCTACATAGGCATGGCTAAATACCCTGGCCGCCAACGGGCAGCAGCGTCGGCGGTGCGACAAGCCGTGCCCTGCGATCTCCAAACCGCATGCCCAGCGTGGAGATTACGGGCATAAATCCCCTTTTGAGGGAGGCCTATGTCCAGCAGTGGACTAAGATAGGCGGATGATGATGACAGTTTTATTGTAGCCGAAATACATGAATTATTCTTTGTAACTATTGCAAAGCAAAACTATACCTGTGTTGTACTTCTATGGTTTGATTGTAGAATTTATAAAATTCTTCTATTTTATAGTAACAGCTATCACACATCTTTTGGGGGAGCCGGTCATTCTTCAACACCTGTCGAAACCATTCAGCTTAACAACACAGAATCACATAAATATTATCATTCCAATGTCAACTTCAAGTATACCTTAATCGGCAAGTATAACGACATTTTTAAATACAAAGTGTTATTTGTATCGAAAATATTGTGATTCACGAATTTCGTAGAACAACATAATCGACAAATATCGCCCATTATTTAAATTAGGATTTATTAAAAATAAACCAAACACGATGTTTATTCGCTTTCGTTATGAAAGTGACAGATAGCTCGGCCATTTGTCAATATTGACCTTTTGTTTCTAGTGTTGCCAGAATACACTTCAAATTCAAGAACATTATGCGAGACCCAATATTGTGCGCATATACACACATACGTAAATTAATAGATAGCTCAGACGAGAGGGTGGGCGGAGTAGGCAGGCGCGGCAGGGGCTCTGCGCCAAACTTTTGATTAATGAATACAACGGCTGTGAAGTAACTTACTTTAGTTAAATTGCAAATATTCAAAACATTGTAAACTTGAAATGTTCGTGCCTTGGCAACGTAGACACGTCTGCACGTGGATACTATTATGAATTTACAAACTTGTTGTGTTCATCTTTATATTAACTTGTCCTGCATGTAAGCATTGTTATACCTATGAATACAAATGTTTTTGATTTACAGTCGTGCTTCATTTATCAATGGTAATGAATTAACTGAAAGACATTATAAACAGTTTTGCTAGATGTTTAAGTACAGAGGATAGTTTTTTGAGCGTTTGCATACTAATTGAAAGTAAGTTTATGCGGTACCCATATTTATGTTATATCGTTATGTTATATCGTTCGTGCTTCACCTAGGCTCTCGTATTATAATAGACATTCTATGATAATATATCAACTATTACGCCTTGATGTATACATATATATGAATAACATATATTTATGTATCTGTGTGTGTGTTTGTATGTATATATATGTTTGTGTTTACCATGTCTGTTTTAGCATTTGTCTAACACCATTCAAAATTTTTTATTAAGTCCCACAATTTCTAAGAAAATATAAACAACTGACGTTTGAGACAAGCATTTTAAATAATTTATGTACCTATTAGAAATGTTTTAAATGTATGGATAGGTAACCTAATGGATACGTATATGTGTACGGACGTTAGTATTAAATTCTTGTGTACTATTAATCAAAATCGTCATAGCACAACTTGCTAAGGCAAACACTTTTCGCGCTGCGCCGCGATAAGGGCGTCCATTGCCACTTATCTTTATCATTATCGTGCGCCTTCAACAAATAAAGTGTAAAAAACGAGATAAAGGTAAGGTACCATTGTGGCTTGTGGATAACGTGACGACTCTTTTCAGTCCAATACTAATACACAGCCTACTTTTATTTAAATATTAACCATCTCATAATCTTTAGACAGTTATATGACACTTATTCGTGTACTTAAGAATTGTTCAAAGCTGAAATATGTACTGTTGCATATCATCAGTCACCAGCGATATAATAGGATTTTCAATTATTCTTACGTTGCACGTACAAAACATAATTTATGTATATCATTTTTTGCTTCAGGACTGAGCTGAGGCTATGAAATACTCTTAATAATAATTATTAGTTCACTTGAAAAAACTCACCTTGAAAATATAATTTGTGCACCCGCTGTACATTCCGCGCCGGAGCGACTGCTGCAGTACCTGGCGTATTGTTGCTTTAACATACAGAATGACAAAGCTAAGAAAGTGTTAAGTGTTAAGAGAATTAACTCATACTGAACATACGGTTTGGGAATCGCAAAGCGCGGCATTTCGCACCGCCTATGACGCTGCTCATCGGCGACTAGGCAGACTTTAACGGTCTCTGGGAAGGCTGCGCTATACCGCGGCGCCTAGACGGTCGCCCGATCGGCCTAGGCATTGTCAATTGTATTGAAGCGTCATGAACAGGTGAAGCTGACTCAACGACTCTTACATCGACTTATATCGATTTATTTTATGTCATACCAAATGATATAAATAAATAAACAAATAACAGATATTATTTATTTATTCAAAATACAATGTTATAAATACAAAAATATAATTTCAAATACAATTAGGCTTAAGTTTATTTTAATTTAATATATTGATTTAAAATATAAATTAATTATGCTCATGAATTAGGATAATTCATAAGTAAGTAGGTACTATTGTAATTTATAAGGGTCAGTGTTATTCTTATATCATAAAATTAATGTAACACAACATGACGCCTGTTTAACAAATAGAAGAGTGTAGCACACTGCTACGTTTCACCAGTTCTGTCTAACGTCGCATGGAATGGAGGGCCAGCCGCCGCTGCCGGCGAGCGTTACGCAGTACATACGTGTGTACGTGCATCCGACTCTTGCTAATAGCAGGGAGCGTAGTACGCTATGGCATATTTTTAGAATTCTAGATGAAAATATGCAGTTCTATTTCACGGCCACACTGGGGCTCACAGTGAGTCCGTTCACAGTAAGCGGCTGGAAATACGAGTACGTTTGATTTAAGCGCGGCCTTTGGTATAGACGTGAACCCGTAAGATTATCCTTTGCTAAATATCCTTCCCCAAGCGTGACGGATTTTCACTGAAGAAAATGTTTGTATCGTCCACAACATGCTAATAAAACAAAAACGTACGTACAAAGAGACGTACATAAAATCGAAAGTATACTTGTGGAAACAATAAACGAGGGTAATGAATGGAAAAGATTACAGATTTTCCATGTTGCAGAAGTGGTACATGGGTACTTGAGGTGCCAGGCGAGCGAGCCACTTGCCTTCATTGCGAGCGGTTCCGTGTGCCGGCGGTGGAGCGCAGGCCCTTGGAGAAACTCTGACCCCTCCTGACGCAGCGCACTTGCGGGTGTGGCATCAGGCTCGTCGCCCCTGAGCCTTTGCTGGGCGCGATAGGTACAACGTTTTTGAACCGAACTACTTTATTCTATTTTTCATTTCCAGATCCGAAATATAGAGATGTTTTAAAAATGTACATATATTGCAATCGAATTGACTTTGATAAATGGTGTCATATCTTCAAATGTATAATTCTACTATGCATTTGTAGTTCAGTTAACTTCTAAACACTTGAAACGATTTTGATAAAATCGCTTTTTGAGTGGCTCCGTAGTTGTTTTAGTTTAACAATTGAACCCGGTAGGTAGTGCTGCGATCAGGTTCCATAGATTTTCCCTTTTTCTGAACACGTGACTTTATAATTTCATCCGTATTATTTAAAATTAAACAAATCAAGTAAATTTTTTTGAAAATAAGTATACCGTAAAAACATTTCCTGTGCCCTCAGATAGTAGGCAGCAGCGATCGTCAGCGCGGGACATCGTGTGCCGACTGCGGTAGCACTAAATATGAAAAGTGACGCAAGGGATTAAGCTAACAGTAAATTAAATACATACATACATATATGTAAATAAGAAATTCATGAAAATGTACAACGTTGTGTGGAAACGCTTAATTGTGTACGTACTAAATGTGATTTCACCTGTTTCTACGTCTGTATCACCTAGGTGATAAGGGCTGCTCGCATCAAGTAGCTTAACGAGTCTCTTTGACCATGAGGCGAACGGCACGGAACTGTTTATAGAAATGATAAACTTATAACTATTTTATTATTTAATTTCACACCAACACCTTCATGTGAATTATTATCGAGGCCTATTTGATAACAGAAAAATAGGTTCAGGTGTGGCCCCTTGCGGCCCCTATCTACCAGTGCGATAGCGACGGAAAAGATGGGCTCGAGTGTGGCAACCTCGCTCAAACGGGTTTTACTGGCTTGCTTTTGATATAGAAACAATAACTTTTTAGTCGATTACCTAAAAATGACTATTTTGGTGTAACTTCATTGATTTTCAAATCACTTATGAAGTTATTATTGGTTATGAGGAGTTTAATCTCAACCCGCAATTCCGCTTACTTTGGACTCTCGCGTTGGCATTGCTGTCAAACAGAATGAGAAGATTTCGGCTAGGTGTTGCAGTATACTTCACCTCAATACCAGTTGATGGATTCAGTACAAACAATTGTCGCGTACGCCTTCAGTATACATACTTGCTTTGTCCTATTTAACGTAATTTCTTGTGTATTTTAATGAGTTGTAAGCCACTTAATGTGTAATCATTATGGGAACCGTGATGATGTGCCCATGAATACAACGAAATATACGAATTGTAAACAAGGTCCAAATCAATAGCATTGACTCCCTGCTGGAAGAAAAACACATCACACATAATTTGTGGGTGTTCAGGTGCTCTCATCTCGTCCTGTAAATTATCCGACATTATTTCATCGACCATTGTAACAGCGAACGTCTAACAGTGCGCAGCCATTAATGTAGACGCTGTTAGAATGCCAACTAGCTGTCCACTAAACAGCTAGAATTTATTTTAAAATGATAGTTGTTCATAAATATTATACACACTTAACCCAGCCTTACTAAAGGATATATTCTAATAAGTCGACCATATTGATATAAGCAGTAGCAGTAATTCTAGCCCCGTTACAAATATGAAGAAACTAAACTAATATGATGTTTTTGTACGAGTATTTGTTAGCTTTCCCCGCCTTGGTCTCCATTCCCGAGGGCAGCTGGTGGGTGCTCACATCTGAATTTAAAAAGAATTTAATTTTAAATTTAAATTTAATTTAAATTTAATTTAACTTGAATTTAAAAAGTGTTTTTTCGATTTAGATTACACTCTAAGTGTTCTTAATTTCTGCCAAATAATCTAGTCGACAACCAGTCTTCTGTAATGTGCTACGCTGATCCCGAGGTTGCACTGTGACATCAAACATTTGATCAGTGTTGACCACTTAAAACTGAAGGGCTCTTATGGCAAATGCACCTTAAGAAATGTTCCACTAACATTTGTTCCACTTTACAATTAGGTACGATGGTACTAGTCTAAGCAACCTGCATGTATAGGTATTTGCACACCTATACACAAGTACCTCGTTGGTCTGGAGTTTGCGAGCACGACTACTGTTTTGAGAGATCCTGTGTTTGATGTTACAGTTTCTCTAATTTGAAATTTGTGCTAGTGGCTCGGAGTCCGAATTCGTGCCCGTTGTATGGCAATAGGCTCACTCCCTATTCCAATGATGGGGCGTAAACATAAGAGGTGAAACGTGGAATTGTAGTACATTCATCTGCCTACATCTTTGGAGATTACAAGAGTAGATGTAAAATTCTGTTTATAAATAATATTTATAACCAGAATTTTATATCTTGATTTTGAGCCTGTCTGTTGAGTCTGCAGGCTCCAGCCGACTGCGAACCTGACTATAGAGTAGAGTAGTTAATGGCACTTACAATGAGCAGTTAGGAATGCTATTAGATTTTTACTTTTCACGAGTCGTCATAGTACAGGTTCTGCCTACAGATATATAATTAGTAGATCTGGCCAACAAATTTTACGAATAATATAACAATATTTAAGATCATTACTGACATTACAATACTTACGATATAAAAGATTTGGTAGCGGCAAGGCACGTACCTACTTATAACATACTCGTAATTCTAATACATTTTAAAGATAGCCCTCGCACTGGGCCCCATGTCTTTGTTGGCTTAATATTTTGTAATGCTTGTATGCAATAAGTAAGTAATTGTAGATTTCTTTGAAAACTACTCGTTCTACGAAGGTGGTTTTATACGGTAGGTACCTACATATAATAAGTATACTAGCTTGTGCCCGGGATTTCGTCGCGTGGAATAGTTGCTCTGGGCAGCACTTTGTATTTTTTATTATACTTCATTTACACTCCGCCGCCGTCCCACCACAACAAATAGACTCTTATTAAACATAAACAGATTTGTTTTGGCTGTCATGATAACTTTCATCTCCTATTTCATTCCCATGTAGGTTTTAATTTCAAAAATGCTAAAACAAATATTGATTTACTTCTTATTAAGTGTCTAAATACACAGTTTCATTGTTTTATTTTCGATAATCACGAACCCCCATACAATAGTTTGTAGGGGTAGGGGATGATAGTTCATCCCCTATTTCCCCTTTAATTCTTTTTTTCGCCATGAAAGTAGCCTATGTCCTTCCCCGAAATTTAAACTTTCTCTTTACCAAATTGCACCTAAATCGGTTTAGTGGTTTAAGCGGGAAGAGGTAACAAACAGACAAACGTAAAACAGTATAAAAATATGAAAAAAATACATCCTAAAAATTAATTCTTAACAACACAAAAATAATGTGTATAAGTATGTGAAGCTAAGAATCTATCACTACTACCGTACAGTTCTGTGACTGACAGTTTTACATTTTTTTTCATTCAGTGTTATTAAGTGTCATTAAGTGTTGTTCTAGGAGGTAGATTAAAAACAATTTAAATGGATCACACGCAGGATGCAGGAACTGTCCTTTTCTGAAAATAGATCTGGGTATTGTAATTGTAATTTTGCTGACTATATATTACATAATATGTTCTTTTATACATATACATATGTATACATGTACGTAAATCGATATGATAAAGAGTTTTGCTTTTGTAAAGACCGCAAATTGGGCGCAAATTAATATTTCAGGTTACATTTTATCCTACATGACAATGTAAGTAGTAAGAGTACGATTGTCGTCAGAGCGAACGTCATAAGCACGTTACCTCCAAACCACTTAGCGAGTTCTGTTGCTTTACTAATGTTTCGTTGGTCAGCTAGTGGACTTCAACGTGTAGGCGACTGCAACTACACTCGCTACTGAAATAATAAAAGCACGACCCCATTGCATCGCACAAGACGTGAGCAGAGCCTGTGCAGCGTGCAGTGTTCTCGGCAACCTTGAAACATTTGATAAACACGAGACGAAAATCGATAGGACAAAGTTGCGAGTCAACTTTGTAATCGAGTGAAACGAGCGCCACACACGCCGCTGAACTCTGGCTTAACTTTAACCCACATAACAAAGTTCAATGTAAACACAATACGGCAGAAGTTTCCGAAGTGCCAGTTCACGGCCGCGAGGCGACCGGCCCGCCGCCCCTCCCCCCGGAGCCTCCCGAGCGTGTCTGTCGCCCCTCTTGAACTTGCGCACCTCCACCTTCTGCTGCTATCCAAACTTCTTACCCCGCGAGACGGAGCTCGCTTTCGCCCAGACATATTCAATACATCATTCTAGGCCGTTGAACCTCCAATACGTAATGAAATACCGACTACATTTTAACAACTGCACGAAAACCCTACGTACTTTTTACCTCCATTTATCTCACGTATAAATGTTATTTCGTCGTATTAGTCGTAATTATGTACATATATAGGTATTGTGTAATTCGATATTGTGTACATATTATCAATGGAACTGTCAACTAACCAAATGAAGGGATTGAAAACAGTAGAATGCACTTATTGTTTGCTGAAGGTCGGCGCGGCGTGTCAGTGGTGTACTTACGTTACTGTTACTAGCAAATCACATCCGCGAGCTCGCCTGTATTACACCTGCCTATAAATATTCCAGAAAGCGCACACCTAGTGTCTTATCAAATGACACGGTTTGATATGCGCCTTTACCACCTTATCTATCATGTCGAAATTCTTCCACGTATTATCACATACCTATTTTAGTGAACGTCTGCATGTAATAAAATGTGCTCCAAGGAAATTTGTAATGTTTTCAAAGTGGTTACGCTGTTATTAACTTTTCGATATGTAGATACTTTTACAAAGGGCACGTTGTTAGTCTTGTAGTCGTATATTATAAACAAATGAATCATTTTGGTCAAATAATCATTCGACGGAGCATTTAATTTTTTTACTATATAGTACCTACTCTTTCCGTTTAAGGTCTATTAAGTTTGCTTATTGTACATCAGAAAATAGTAGAATTATCTATTGCCAGCGAGATACTACGTAATAAACGTGTATCTCCAGTGTAAACAAGTAGACATCGTGATGAGGCGCTGTGAGCAGATAGTGCGCTGGCTGCGCCGGCCCCGCACGGCTCCTGGCGCCGGTCGCCGCGGAAGCCCTACGTGCGGTGATTCGGCACTCTGCTCGCGACATGGAGCGCTTATCACCGACTCCTCACGATTGGCCGAGTGGAGTGTTTACGCGAGCGATATGCCCGCGGGGACCAATCGATTTCCCCGTGTTGTCGAATCTTATCATGATTATGGTGGACATTCGCACCTCGTGTCAGTTCCCGATATCGTATCTGAAGATATGATCGAGTGTATAAATATGAGCCCATCGATCGATCGGCTCTCTATCGAAGTTCTCGCTGTGATTAAAGTCGACTGTCAAGTCCGAGTCGGGAGTAGGACGCTCTTCTCCAGTTCAGGGACTTGTCCCAGGGTAACATTGACGGGTTTCGGTATAACGTATTTTTCCTTTAAAGTTCAGTGATTATAATTTATCCTTGTCGTTGTCAATTCCACAAATATCCTCGTCGCTGACGTGGCCGCGGTCGGTACGTTTCGCTCACCGGAAAAACTTTCGTGTTTATTGCTTGTAATTATAACCGTTCGTAATTCTCGCCATAAATATTTTGCATACATCTAGCTGCTCCACCAATGAACGGGTAAAAAGTGTCACAGCAACAACAAAGTCACGATTACGTAATGCCACATGGGAAGCTAATGGCCCATGTGACCGCTCGCCAGCGACACGCATCCCTGTCTGTATATTTAATCATCCTCCAAGTGGTTAGTTAGGTTTATAAATGGGTAATACATCCGTCATACATGTATATAGGATTGTTGTGTACGCACGACAGGTAAAAAAAGCAGTGCTCTTATCAGAGAACGTTAGCCGCACCTTTTCGAGCGGTGATAGCGCACCGCGCGCACTCCGATTGTCACATCGTGCACATACGGCCATCATTTATGTCGTATAAATGTTTCGTTTTGTATTGCAGGGCACTGATCTGCTACGCCCGCGGCTTCACGTCTGAGTTGGACAGGGGATCTAGACAGTTTGACGACAAACGCTGCCAGATCTATCTTTCCAGCTCACGCGTAGGTCTCCTACGTCATCATATGCTCATCATATTGGAATTGAAGATTCGTACTTGCCGAAGAAGACGCAAGCGTGAAGGGTTAAGTGGAGGTGTGATCTCTTCACTTTTGATGTTTAAAGTGAGATTCAACTCCTCCAACTTAATCCTGAATCGCACTTTCTACGCAGACGAGGAGATTTACTGATTTTTTTATTTGTATTTATGGCTATTCGTGTTTTATTGTGTTATTAAATATTTAATTGGTAATGAGAATATGGGTTAAAATAAAAAAATAAGATCATGTTTTCAGTGTTTTATTTTTACAATAGGGTTATAACATACAGTGTTCGAGTAACAGAAACTTTAAATTATATTTTAATATATTTACACAATTTATTTAAACTTTGACAACAATTACCACACACACAATTTAATATAATTTTCTTGTTATTTTATGATCAACTAAGATATGAAATGAGTAGAAAATCAAAGTTTGCCGCTCATCTAAACTGAGGCGCCACTGTGCGCGCATGCGCGTATTATGTGAGACCTAACGCTACGCGACTAACCCGAAGTGCATCACAAATCACTAAAAAAAAATCACAACATCCAAACAAAAAAATGGGCAAAAAAATGTTGGTAACACCGGTGCGCTAAAAAAGCTTGCAAACTTCACGCGTATAACCTGCGCTGGACATCGACTCGTCCGTCTAACTCTGGGAAAATGTATATTGATTTTTCAAAGAAAAGTCAACCGATGTAACAAAACACCATCCGCGGAGTGTTTATACGCGAAATAAAGTGTCGCGGTCGATGTGCAGTGTCGTCGAGATGGTGCGACGGTGTTTCTCGGCACGTTCCGAGTGAGATCGGAGAGAGTGTTGCGTCGCTCGGCCGACGGCCCGGAGCCCGGCCGCGGCCAGGGCCTGGGCGCGCCATGGACGCCGCCGCCGACCCGCTGCGAGCGGCCAGGCCGTGAGTATCGAATCCCGAGCTCGGCGCTCCCGGGGCCCGCCGCTCCGCCCGCGTACTTACGTGGAGGATTATTTTGGTCTCCGTGAGCCCATCCAAAGTTGCGAAACGAACAGTGTGCGCTCGATTCTCGCTGTAGCGCGAAGCCGACATTCTCTCGGTCGTGTGGCGTCACGGCCTCCGCGGCGTTGCGCCATTTCGGAGCGGTCGGATCGTCCGCGAGCGCGAGGCGAGGACACCGCGACGTCGCGCGGCGGCAGGGCGGCAGGGCGCCGATACGATCTCGCAGCGCGGCGGCCGAGCGTGACCGCCTCCGCCTCCGCCTCGCGCGCCTCTTCTGCACCCTTCGCCCTGCACCGTGCTCCGTGCATGAATGGCTCGGAGCTGTGCTCGTAAATTAGAGTCGTGTTTACAGTTTTTGCGGGTCGCACGGAACCCGTCACGCCGCCCTTTGTGTCGGGCGGCGGCGAGCTCGGACTCGCCTGGCGCTCCTCGACCGACCGAGTGAATTATGCCTAGATGCATATACGCCATGCACTACACATACCTAACATACGCGCGTACCTATGTATAGTGCGGCGAAGGCTGCCACTACGTACCTACTCAAACAAAGCGTTTGCCCACAAATCCGTCCCGCGAGCCCGACACGGCCAGCTCTCGCGTTCTTTGTGAAATCGAGTACGACACTCGTGCCGCGTCGTCGTCGCGCCCATATTACCGAGTTTCAAAACATCTGTGCTTGTCAATCGCTCGATTTAGTGTGCGTTTTGAGGTTAGGTCGTGATTTGTGCCATAAGTGCGAGTTGCGCTGCCGCCACACGCCAGCATGACGCTGGGAAACGCTCCCGGACGGTCTTTGGACAGGTTTCAGTGTTGACAGTGTGAAATAAAATGTGTGCAGTGCTCCCAGAGAAAGCAGCTCAAGCCTTCCAGAGAGAGCAAGCTCTCTAGCTTGTGTTGTGGTGTCCACTTTTCAGATCAACAGTACTGAGCATTTTAGTAATTGAGTAGTTAAATTGTGTTTATGTGGTTGTTAGAGTGCAACACAGTGAACCTTGGTGGTGGCTGGCACAAGGACTGCCTTGTGGTCAGGTGACGTTCTGTTCTGCCTACATTGCAACATTACAACATAAACACTCACCTAGTAACTGAAGATATGAAACCAAAGGATTAATGAAGACACATTTGTGAGGCTGGTCCTCTGAAGAATTTCCAAGGATGAAACACAGATTTGCAGATTTCAAAATGTAAGTGTGAACAGGTTTGCTTTCATTTGTACTAGGAAATATCAATATGACCTTTTTATTTTTCACTACCAGGTACTTGATAGTCATTTGCACTAACCAATGACAATTAGTTTTACAAAATCATACACAAAATAAGAACAGATTTATCAATAAACATTGATACAGCCATATAACTGTAATCTTTATTTGTAAATACATTCAAGTAATAAAACAATTGTTTTGTGTTATCTAAACACTCATTCCAACTTCAGCACACCATCTGTTTGGGTGTTGCTCTAAAATAATAACCTATCATGTATATCATTCAGCATACTAAGGCTGATACTACTGTCTTAATGAGTTATAATAATTGTCATAACAGTGGAATCTTCAATTTTATGAAAAGGACAATAAAATTTGATTCTTTGATCAAAAATGGATAACAATCTTGAATTTGGTATACAATCTTGGGATTTGATACTCAAACCATACAAGAAGGCATCCAAATAGTAATGGATTAGAGCTTTATAGCTTTTGACTCTATCTGCTGTATGTTCAGTGTGTACTTATATATGAGTCGGTTTTTGTAATAAAAACTAATAAGGATAACATACAGCACATTGGACCATAATAAGTACAATTCAAAATAAATAATATAATGTAAAAATTTCTGAAATATATTCACAAGCATTATTAGTATTCACCTGAAGCTCATAATTTGTATTGTGCACTAAGTCCAATTACAATTCTTATTTTTTTGCATGTTATAAGTGCAGTGATAATATAACTAGTGCACCTCACTTGTAAAAAGACATAATGTGGTTATTAAAGGATTGAGTTTCATTGACAAAGTAGTATATAACAGAATTCATTGAAAATTAGATTAAGAATGAAACAAGTGGTATAGTCTAACTTTGTGTCAGTTAGAGATGTGACAGGACATGTTGTCCAGTTCCCTGAATTAGACTTGTGTAGCATGTTGGTGTACAGCACTATTCACATGCAGGTACATCTTGGAATTTTTTTCAAGTGAGAATTAGTTTTAAACATGTCAGTTCTGGTATTTACTCATTACTGATTATTCACAAAAGTGTCAAGACTCAAGGATGTTGAGTTTAATTTAAAGGATGTTATAATTTTACCACTACAAGCAATTAAGGCAATAAGGAAAACCATAGAGAGATAGGGTACCACAATATGGAATTATGTTTTAGAATATAACTTCCACTTGTATAAATTGTAAATCTGATTTCCATTGTGAATTGGGAATTTACACAATATTTCATACATGTGATGTTTTGCATGCTCAGTATTTAATTAATTAACTCTATATTTGTAACCTATAACAAAATTAATTTAGTGTGCATGAATACTTTATCTGGTGCTTGCATGCTCTATCAACAATAGGCACCTTCCATTTTATAACCCATAATTGCAAAATGTTAATCTTATCATCTCAGTTTCTACATACTGCATCATACACTGCAATTTTTAAAAACTTATACTAGAAAAGTGAAAGATTCCAACTGTTGTCTACACCAGGAAACCACTGGATTCATTGAAGTTGATAAGACTTACTATAGGGTATCATCATCACCATAATCATCATTATAAAGAAAAGATAAAAGAGATGGTATGAAAGATAATAATAATTGAAAACATGATAAGACTTACTATAGGGTATAGGGAAACCTAATTTCCTAATTTAACATTGCAGAATTTAAGTGATAGATTCAGATCAAATCATTTTGGATAATATTGCCTCTAAATGATAACACTATATTATGTGAAATAAACATTTATATTCCATAAATACTAATTCCTGGAAATATGACTGAAAATAAAATCAAAAGACTTGTATTTCTCATCATCATCAGCATACCTCCAACCACTGCTAGATATAGCCTTATCCAATGGCGAACTACTGAGTTTGATTTTCAACTCTTTGCAACCAACCACTGCCAGCCACTGTGTATATATATCGTCACTCCACCTAGCTGGAGAGGTGTCCTACATACACTATTGTGTTTCTGTCTTAAGAGATTTCAGCTCTGAATAGGTGTATGTATTACTTCAAATTTCTTAGTTCTCTAATTTCAGTACTGATTTATTATTGCCAACTATACTCCCTTAGGTTTATCTACTTCCTGTCCAAAATGTGTATCTTATTTCACACACAACATTCAACTGCAGATCAGATCAAAGTATTTTTGATTTCTATTCAATTTATGAATCAGGTTACATAAATCATGTAAGGTTCATAATAATTCAATATATTTATTGACTTTCTCCAAATTTGACTTTGGTAAATTCAATGAGAACTATTTATGGTTTACTTGTACCTATATAGCCATAGTGCCAGTGTAACTGTGTACCTTGTGCTTGTCAGGCTTGCAGTGTTTGTCATCACATGTACAACAATGACTCACACAGGGAAAAGTAATTATACATAGTGGATTATTTCAGTTCAGGTGATCATGATTAAATGCTAGACATTTTTCCACTACTGGCATTATAAAAACATTTAAACATAAAATTATGTTCCCATATTTAAAATTATGCCCAGGACACAATTTAAAATATTGTTATTATTATTATTTATTACTTTATTAAATTATCTATTTATTAAAACAATTTATGGGTTAATTCTTTCAGGGTTTCAATTGCCTTTAAATTTAAACTACTCAGCTGTATCATCTTCACCCTTCCAATGAGATGTCCTCTACTTATAAGCATTGTTTTAAATTTTTTTTTTTCATATATTATGATATACTAATAATTAAAATCTGTCCGCAATGGTCAAAGTATGCAACAAACATTTCTGAGCATTGTCTTGGCTAGATTTCCAAAGGGAAGATACTCAGAACTACAGACTTATTGAAAAAACTAGACAATCATTAGTATACAGGAAAGTACAGTGTGTGGAAAGTGATGTCATAATTATATTCAAAGCCACACATGTCAAAAGTGTGTAATCTTAATCTGTCTCATATACAGAAAATTGAGAGTAATTGTTCTGATGATATTAAAAGATCAATACTTCGAAAAAATTACATTACAGTAGAAAGGTGATTGTATTACCAGAGTTTTTTGAAATGTTAAGTAATCAGATCCAACATTTCATTCCTTGTGTCTCTTGAAGGAGCTACATATCTTCCAGAGTGTCAACTGAGACAGCCACTACTGTATGTAGCATCCAGCTGTAGTGGTTACTGGTGGTGGTAGAAGAGTTTGATTTCTTACACTTCTAAAAAGGAATACAACAAACAATACAGCGACTGATCTAAAGTTTAATATCAGGAGTAATTGAGATAGGTTTTGTTGGTTATAGTGGCAACTCACATTTCAAAATTTAAGCATTATATGGTGTTGTGCTATGACATTACTTATAAGAGGTTGTCACAAATACATACTTGGTAGTATCACAGTGGTATGGAACCAAATTAACAAACAGGGAGTCTACATTTTGCTGTTAGTATCTCATAGTTGCTACATCTATGTAAATTATTTTTTTATATGTGTAGTCTGCACTATAATTCCTCACTGATATTTTCCAAAAACTCTCTAAACATACAGTAAAGAACATTTCAGTTGACAGAAGTAAATAATGGACAGTTATAGAAATTTAAAGATAGGTATATAGGTCCTAATGATGCTTTTGGTCATATCAGAATGGAAGATCAACAGAATAGTGTGGTGGAATACTTATCCAGGAGACAGGATTCTGAATTCCAATTTCTTTTCGGTAGATGTTAATTAGGGTTTTTGGAACACTACTACATTAGAAATTGATTCCCATTTGGTAATAATTACTGTTGATTACTTTGGTATACATATATAGAAATGTACCCATCTCCATGTGACAAACAAAACAATAATATCTTCACTTACCTAGAGCTAATTAATCCTGAGTAGGCAGCAACTATGGCTTTGGTAGCAATACATACTGTAAAGTACACATAAATATCTGAATACTCAAATAGATAATTTTACACATAACAACCCCCAATTTAGATCTTGGAGTTTGCTAACCATTGAAGTTACACACCAATCCAACCATTTTCCTTGTCGGCAGTTGTTGAATTTAAACATTTGTTTTAACAATAGTTATTTAAAAATCAATATTTACTGAAAAAAAATTCTTACATATGTTATGTCACATCAATTCTGGGTGCCATGGATGCACACAAAGTACCAAAGACAGTATATACACTAGCTGTCAAAATTTTAAGACCTTAAATAAACTGTTGTATTGCTATTTAACACAAATCTCTAAATATTGTACAAGTACCAGTGATAACAATATGTGTACACCTCCATGTGCAGATGTTTATGAGGTATGTGTTTGCGGAATTGTAAATTTGTCAAAGAAATGTGCAATATACTAAACAGTTTCTGAAGTTCAAGAGTGCCAAACAAAAATTAGTCTAGTAATCAATTGTAACATTCAATAACCTCAACAGCTAATTGAAAAGCTAAATAACTTGGCTTTTATATTAGGTTCCTTTAATGTGATGTCTCTTATCAGAACAGTTATTATTATTGTCCCACCTTTAGTCATCGCCTATTAATTTGTCGTTGTTACCAGCGAACAGAATAATTGGTTAACGTTTCCAAGCTGTGCGGAAGTTAATGAACAGGGGCGTAGCTACCGCCGTATCAGCCGTATCAATAATATGGGGGCCCTGGGCTACAGAGGCCTCTAATGTGTGTAAACAAAAATTAGTAAAATGTTATCCACAATGTCACTTAATCTCGTGCTTACCGAGAAGACACACATAAAAAGAACTTTCATACGTTCATATAGAGTTTTCACTTAAGAAATAACCTAAGTCAAAAAGACTGAAAGAAATTTTAGAAAAATCTATACCCTTCATTTGGGCCCCCCAACTAATTTTGATACAGGGCCCCTCCAAGGCACGCTCCGCCACTAGCAATAAATTAAAAATTGGGACTCTAAGTTGTTCAATTGGATTGCTGTCAGAAAGATTTGTTAAAGCGATAAAAGAAGAAGAAACTGATACAACAGTCTCTTTCTCATCAGCAATGGAGAGAAAAATATTTTTAACAATCCCTTTTCAGTGACAAATTATTTGCTTTAAAAAAAAAAACGATTTTTCGGTCTACGTAGCGCCAAAAAAATGCTAATGTGAACTTGTGTCGTCCCAATCGGCATACATGGTGTTGGCTGTATGATGGTCTAGGGGTGTTCCTG
>DWMG01000325.1:0-21030 GCA_018244855.1 Elbella merops
ACAACATATGTATATACACATAATAGTTAAGGTATTGTTCAGCACAATATTGCTCTTTAATTATAGAATATTATAAAGGTGTCAATACAAAGTAATTTAAATATGTACGCGTCCTTATTCATATTTTATATCCAATGTGCGCAGCGATGTAAGCACTTGTTTACTACAACAGATACTCCATGAAGCGCGGTGTCAGATATCTAGACTGTCTGCAGAACCCTTTCGTACCGTGACCTGTTTCATTTTGTTCTAATCACCGATACTTCTAATAATTCTCCTAGATACGATTCCCACCTAAACAGATATAAGAGTGGATATACTATGAATAGGGTGGTATTTTGGGACTGTCAATATCTGACCATGGTACCTGTGATAGCGGAAATCTCAATTGTCGAGTGTTAGGGATAGACTCGTCGTGATGGAAGTTATTTCAGTCTTGTTCTGTAATATTCACGCGATATTCCGACGCAGTTAGTTTCCATTGGTATAACAACATCGCCGGAGTGCCTCAAGATTGACAAGTTTGAGTACCCTTGTGTTGATAATGTAGAGAATGACAAGTAAATAAGTTGATAGTAAATCGCTACTCTAGGTCTTCGTATCGTGTATTGCTCTACAACTGTAGTAAAAAGTTTCTGTGACTTTCTTTAAAGAATTGATATCTTACTCTTCTATATAATCGTATCTTGGGATACCTAACACACGACCATCTGTTTCCAAACTAATCAAATCCCATGCTTCGGTAACGTTGCACGTATAAAATTCATAATACAGTCATATAAGTCTAACTTGCAACCGTCAAGTCATCAGTTTAATTTGCTAACTACTGAAACAACAATGTCTCCCGTTAATATCACTGTGTTACACACCTATTTCAATACATAGCACGGAGTCAGAAAAAGTTTTAGCCGCGGACAATGCACAACCATTGTGTACGAGTCATTGTCTAGTGTGAACAATACTTTGTCACCGCTGCTATGGTCGGCGTGCAGCCTTACAAACGAGTAACAATAGCAGCTTTATGTCATGGAGTTTCAACGATAAATAAGAATATAATGAGAATTGTGATCATCAAAGATATAACGTGGATGAAACCTATCAGTCGTCGTTTATAAACCTAGTGTCCTAATAGAAATTCTACTTTGGGTATCGAGGATCCACGATTTAGCCGATTTTGGGAAACTAGATGCAGCAGTTAAACTCACTAAACGAAAAACGCCATGAAACTTATATCACAATTTAAAAATTTAAAAACCCAACTGTTTAGAAATAAATAATTGGCTTGAAAAGTGACAAAACAGGTAGGTACTGCAATGAATAAAATTTTGCGTGAGTAATAAAGAATGCAAGATGTTTTGTTTTGTGAGATACTTATTAAGACAAATATTAAAATAAAAATTAAACATTATAACATACTGTATTTATATATTGTAAAGTATTTTAATTAAATGTAGTTAAAACTTTAGAGACTCCATTATACGTGTGGCTATCTAGTAGATAATATTATAATACAGGTGAACAGGTAGGCCACACGACCTTCACAATCACACGTATGTATACCTTTGTGCGTATACGTTTATATCTGTGTATCTTACGTTGACGAACAGACAAAGTTGTTTTCTACGCTGCAGATATTGGGTCATAGGAGCTTATAGTTGTTATCCTAACTCAGTACAATAAAACAGACAGCAGATAAAGTTATACCAATCTTTCACATTCATTCACAATCTTTCATTTTTTTTACATATTAAGAACACAATAATGCTGTTAGAAAGTATACCATGTCGATTTGTTTGCGCATAGAATTCAATGTATGTCGAGAAAGAATTAAAACGGTGACTATAGTTAAACGTTTGTTTTTGTTCTGACGTTACAGGTGATTCTAATATCTTGCTTAGTGTAAAGTATTTATCTCTTTATAAATGCGCTCAAAATTACGGCCTGTATAATATATAGAAGGGAGTGCTTTTAGAACTCCAAACACGAGGAAGATGAAAATGATAAGCCTGCGTTAACTGCGGTCACAGATGAAATAAGACGTATATATACTATTCAAGGTCGACCACAATTTGCACTACTGCTGAGAATCTCGCCTTTATCCACTTCCGCTATAAAGAAACATTGTGTCTGTAATATTCTTGTTCAATTATTTATATACGCAAATAAATAGTGTGATGTAAACAAATTGTATTGTACGTAGATCCACAGAAGGGATACTCGAATGGTTTAGAAGGATCGGATGCAATTTTATATCTAGCCTAGTAAATAGTATATCTAGCCAAGTAAATAGGCAGACGGACCACCTGTTAGTAAGTGGTCACAAATCATGGCCCGTAGCCGCTTATAGAGAATGTGCGTTTGAAGATTAAATGTCGATTACTATACCGATGAAGAAAGCATCAGGAAGAAACCTGCATACCTCAGAGTTCGTCGATAATTTTCTCTAAGGCGTGGAAAAGAAATTACTATAACTTTCTCACTTCTGACTTTTAACCTTCTCATTCAATCATCAGCATCATCATCAGAATAATGAAAGAATTGATAATGATTGTGTGTTGAAAAAGAAAATTTGTCACATAATATTCTTCAAAGAAGAAAACAAAACAGAAACATGTAAATAAAGACTACACTTTACAGTCACTATTAACAATGACACTAAAACCAATGATTCACGAGAATTTCCGTACAGAACTGCGATTAAACATAAATAGATACTTTGTTAGGGTCGTCGAACATACGAGGAGTAAAAACATTACAATACAATAAAGGGAATAAATGTTACAGTAAGATAAAGAGTATTGTGAAATGTTTGTACACATACTAAAAACGTTACGAAAAGTGAATTGTTAATGACACAGCTTACCCTCTGTGGACATACTCATATGCATGCATTACATTATTTTTATTTCAACTTAAATTTAGTTCACTTCTCAGCCTGACAATTATGAGGATAGTGATTCGGATCCAGACACTAGGCATCTCTGACAGTACCAAGAGATATGCGTTTTAAACTTTAACTCGCTACAATCGTGCCTATATTGCGAGGCAAAATAAATTCTATAAAGCCAAAATTTTTTCGGGATGTTTAAAGCGTAGTTACTAACTGTAGGTGTAGAGTAGCCTTAACTAGCCTGATTCTAAACGAAGTTCCGTGTCAACAGTAGCAAGAACGAGTTAACAATGATGCCGATTATGAACAGATTAAATGTTAATCTGTAGCTGTGTTTATGACCTTTACAATATAAATGTATAAATTTAGATCTGTAGGCCGCCATGCCCTCTCGGCAGCGTGCGGCGCGTGTCTCTATCTACACGTCATGTTCGAGGTCTGGGCGTGGACGTCTCTTGGACATGTCACAAATAATGTACAAGGGTGTCAAGTTAATATTCTGAGATACAGGCGTTATCGAGTTAGTGCTCAGGGGTAAATACATCTGTCAAAACCGGGCCAGGACAATAGGGAATCTAATTAAAATTGATTGTGGATTTCAGTGGACAGCATTTTAATTGGAGTGAGTTAGATGGCATTTATGACATTATCATAGAGTAACAATAATCTCCATGTACAGTGTTTGTGTTACAGAATAGTGTTTGGATGCAAAACTATGTATTATATAAATGTGTACTTACAACTTATACGATTCATTACTTGACTGGTCACCGCAGCTAATAAAGCCTCGTTCGCAATCGGATAGCCATGTATGCATTGTCCCAAAATTATAATTATTATGGTTTACCAATCTCCCTATAAATACGAATTTACTAATAATGTGTGTTCACCTTCCTGCTGTTGCATGGTAGAGGGGTGAGTAAAATGCAACCTGTAATTAACATTGACGTTTGAATTAAAAGTTTACGTGACTAATGCCAGCGTGACACAGGGCTCTGTGGACGAATGCACGAGTCGAGCTGATGAAATAATGCGTTACAGGAAGTTTGACGCTGGCATTTTACCGGTGTATCTGCAACGAAGCGAGAAACGAGTTCGGTTACAAGTATCCAGTGAAAGTCCTATGGTATTCTCAGAAATATTGCACGTATCAATAGAGGAGTGCTTTGTGTAAATTATCTGCAGTAAACAAAGAGTGAAGCCGAATAAGAGACCGAGCGAATGGAGCACACTGACACTTTATTGAGCCTGAGCGTGCTTAATATGCGCTCGCAATATATATTATGGCTTCCTAAGACTGCATGCGAACGGTCAATGGGTTATCGTCTTAGAAACAGATTGTAACTATTTTTATACGCAAGTGTAGAAAACCGTACAACGTGGTGTTTCCTAATGTGACGATTTCACTCCAGGACCACGGCCAGCTCCACCATCCAGTATACAGATTGTGTATATTCGGTCGCAGCTGCGGGGCTACTCCTGGGAACTAAGTTTAATGCTTCTAGCGCAGTGTAACCTGTCTACCCCTACATCTCTCCTACCGAAACACCATAATGAAAATATTACACTACATCTTACTATATTTGCAAAACCAAATACATTCCCAAAACAAAAATTCCTAAGATGTTCAATAAACCAAACTCTCAATCGATCACACATCACACCGAGACGTGACGAAGCGATGCGATGCCTCAAGTATGGACTTGCAAATTTTATCACTGTTCCATATCACTTATATAATGAAACAATGCATCACGATACGATCACAACAAATTAGCATACCGATAAACAACGCAATACGTTCGCCATTTTCAATTTATCTTTATACCGCAATTTGGCCATTTGCTGATTAATTTTTGCCAAGATAAGGAGAATCGCCTGATGTGAATATTTTAAAAATCCAATGTCACGTGTATTGGACGTTTCCATTTTGTACGCTTGTCAGATAATTTTCTCGTGTCACAAAATACATTTTTTTCACTGTTTATTGGGAGTTTTCAGAAGGTAGTTTAACATAGGATATCAGAGCTGTACGATAATCGTTTAAAATGTTCTTTAACTTATACAGGCGTGTCGCATTTCACACTGCAACAGGCGGCAACTTCAGGCTGTCCCTTATCATGATATAAATGTCTAGGGCCACTACTGGACAATAGGCCTTGCGAGTTAGGGATCGCAGAATATCGTATGCAGTCAGGGCATTCAGCGCTGGCTAGGCAGGTCACGCCATACCGCGATCTACCAGTATCCCTGTTTCTCAGTCTTCTAGTATGTTAAAACCTATTTAACTATCATTAAGAACCCTTGTTAACATTAAATCTAATAATACTGTGGACAAGCACGTCAAGAGATAGTGCGATGTAATTATGATTTCGCTTTAATACCCACCTGTTATCAACGTAGGTACCGCAAATATTGTTTAGTTGCCGTTTGCATAACCGTTCAAGTGTGATATTGCTTTATCGCGAATGATTGGTCGATTGATTTGGTTGGTGTGTAAATCCAATATGAAATATAATAAGTTATTAAACATTACGTAAATTAGAATGAATGGCTGGTTCGTTGGTCCTCATTAGAATAAATTACTGATTCGTTAGTCCACATGACCGAGCGCCGTCATCGTGGGTTCGATTCCCGCACAGGACAAATATTAGTTTGATGAGCAAAGTATTACAGTTTTTTTGGAATTTATTGGCTATCTGGTTACTACGACGTAGTGGTTGCCTACTTTGGGATCATATAGCCGGGTGTGGAGATGTCCCAAGATAGAATCATTATTCGTTTCACGAGTACCGTCATAGTTATATGATTAGACTATGTAAGTGTCAGATTTACTCACGTGCAGTTTTCAGGACAGTCCGATTATTTACGGATCTTCTGGACATTTTTCACCATGACCTCGCATAGGTCAGATCCTAGTTGGTTTACACCGAAATCTCCACTTAAATAACGCCGTGACATAATTGAAACATATGTAGTTGTTGAGATCAGTTAAAAATGCGTGGGAGACTCGGAGCATGCATCACACATTCCAGTAGATATAATTATTTCTCCGAGACAAACATGTAGTCATCAATTAATGACAGCGCTTTAAAATCCATACAAATTACTATAAGAGTAAAGCAACAGATGAAATTTTTAAGAGGATTTGGATTTACAAGTCGCGTAAGTTGGTAAAATGTGTAGGTACACTTATTACGTTGATAAATGCAACTATTCAAGAAAAGTATTTGGTCTATAATATATATAATTTTTGGTCTATGCATGTACCTACATAATTATTAATTATACTCAATTCTTATTGGATGCTAATAAGTTCTAAAACAAAAAACTTTTAGGATCGTACTGGATTCTACATAGACTTTTTAAGTTACCAATAGCATTGTACGTGACGATAAACAATTATCGCGTCCCATACACTGGCGCTGCGCTCTCTACACGAAGTGTGCAAATAGTGATAAGAGACACGAGTAGGTAATATATATTGTACACGAAAGGGAGCGGTAACATGTTGACACGTATGCATTACAAATAAAGTCACAATTATTTCTCTTATAATTTTTTTAAATGATAAAAACTAGCATTTCTCTGCAAGATAAGAGTATGCATGTATATGCCTATTCATCCTCGGTTTTAAGGGTTCTAGGTCAATTATTATCAATATTTTTTTTAAGAGTTACATGCAAACAATGTTGCATGACGTTGGATCCTTTCAATGACGTCATTGAAAGGATATTTTGTTTACAGATATTCAACCTTAGACGAAGAGCAAACAAGACACAAATGTTTTCAAGAAAATTAAGAACAGGACATCGGCCCGGGGCCAGCGGTCGACCTCTTGACCTCTGCACGTACAACATCGTGACCTCCGTCATTAGCCGGTGGTATACATACCAAGTTAACGGCACTGACTACGTGTTTTCGACAATGAAAATTAATCAGTGACGGAGGCGAAGAGGGCATTGGGCAACTATGGAATATTTGTACTGATGTATCAGGAATAACAAAAATAATAGAAAAAATGAAATTTTAACAAAATACCGTAGAAATATATTGACACATTCTCGACTGTTCGAAAAATATGATTTTTTGTATTACGAGTGTTCGGAAACAAAGCTCATCTCTGTCTATCGGATACCATTCACAAATTTTAAGGCGGAGTTATTGGGTTATTATTGTCATATTTCGTTTTACAATGAAAATATATATTTTTACAATAATAAGTGTAGAGAGAGTTTGATTGTGTATAGCTAACATTAAGTCGTAATAAAGGAGACATAACTTTTTGATACACGTATAACATGTATCCATGTTTATCTTGGCTTAAATAGTGTTAGTTCATTTTTTTTTTCAACCCATTAGTATTCTACTGTTGGAATACGGGTCTCCTGTCATATTGAGAGGTTAGTTCATTGATGAAGGTTAATAAGCGTAACCACATCGTGTCTGCTGCTTGTCGCGGATAACAAGGAATATATCCAATGTTACATGTAATCAATGTTTGAGCAGAAGATCGTACATTGTGGCAAAAATTGAGATTCCCTTTGTCTACGATTGGACATCTATGAACCGGAATGTTAATGGGGTGAAATATATAATCATAGTGGCAAAGATGCTAATTATAGGACACGATAAAAGTTTAAGGAATCCAATCGGGTTGGAGAATGAATAACAAATTAAATGCCAAATGCAACAAGTCCTATGCGACATTGGAAGGCCAGTAGCCGAGACTTTTTGCGTTATATAAAATCAAATTTATTGAAAAAATCCCTACTAGTAAATAACCAAATGGAAAGAAATATGGAAAATGTTCACGAGAATATGTCCTGACATCGCTACAATAGTTGGACATACGAGAACTAAACAAACAGGTCAATAATGAAGAGTTTAATGTTTAATAAACATTATCTGATTGACTGGTTCTGCACAGCAGAGCCTAAATACGTACTAGTGCTAAATACGCGCGGACAGTGTGAGCCTTGCATTAACAATGCACTAAGACAGTATTATTTAGATGACCCAAGATCATCTGACCCTAAACTGTGCAAACGCAAAATATATACTTGTGCCCAAGACGCAAATATTTATTAAACTCACAAACAGGCCATGTACAGTCAAACCGATAATAAATTACACTTGAGTTTATTGCGTTTCAAGTTACGTCAGATAAGTTTACGAAACAGAATGGGTCTGACATACTCGACATGTGATACAAGCGTGAACCGCAGGGACACCAAGTCAACAACAAAAAACCACTCCCTCTCCGCGCGAATGTACGACACGCCTGTAGCAGGCGAAACCCGTCGAGATAACGAATTCAGTAATGTCAACATACTTTAGATCACTGACTGTGCGATCATTTAGAATACAGTGATAAAGTGATGATGAAGGTAACTCGGTTCATTCGCGTCGTTGCAAGTTCCCAGCGTATCTGCTTAGCAGTTAACTTATGTGTTCTAATGAAAGCTTTGTGCATCATGACCAAACACCAAGGTTTGAAGAGTCGTGGGTGCCATGAAGACAGATATCCAGATCCAAGATCCAGATTAGTTAATTAAATTTGTTGGTTAGATATATCAATGCAGCGAGAAATTAAATCCGGAATTTTGTACAGCAATATTAAATGGGCAGGACTATGTCTCCATAATGTTCTCTAAGGTCGCTGAAATAAGTTGGCCAGTATAGTAGATTATGACTTTAAACCTTCACATGATTAAAGCAGTCGTATATTGAACAGCCGAGCAATAGAATGGTTGGCGACTGGCTATAAGACAACTTTAGTTACAGCTATCGGTTTGACTGTAAATATATTGGACAAGATTATAATACATAAAAACAACAAGAAGTACCCCGCCCTTATATCACACTGGCGGCTGTATTGTAACACAAAAGCTCGTCCTTCCAGTAAACACTGGTTGAAAAACCGGAGTAAAAAGTAACAATAATTGTACGGGCAGTCTCTCCATGACATACAAAGTCCGGGCAATCATTGTCGGTAGTTGACTAGCTCATCGTCTACTAAGGAGAAAGTGTCTTCCAGCAATGTAGGTGTTTATACTTATTTCGTGCAACACTCGTATTGTTGGCCTTGGCGTCAGTCGAGTGAGCAGACACACACATTCGAGAGCTCATCGTTTATTCGATTATGTTGTTAGAAATCCA
The DNA here is from genome assembly GCA_018244855.1 of Elbella merops. NCBI lineage: Eukaryota > Metazoa > Arthropoda > Insecta > Lepidoptera > Hesperiidae > Elbella > Elbella merops. Next base: position 9,053 of record DWMG01000325.1, read on the forward strand.
TGTTGAATTTTCGTATGAAATGTCAGATACTTTTAAATTAGTACTGGAGCTGTTACAGCAGTACCGTATAAAAGTTTACACACCGAGAAGTATGAACAACTCAATGGATTGATTGGATTCCAATCGTCATCTTTCATTAAGCCAACCAAATATGTATTCAATCAACAATGAATACGAATTAACACATCTAGACTCTAAAACTCTACGCAGCTTTGATAAATCCCTTCAAACATTATACCAGTACGTGGGAGAAAGTGTTGCCCTACAAGCTTGCAACAGTGCATTTCCGTGCAATACGTAGACCAACAGACGGTTGAGTTGAACGACGGTCGGCTTGACGTCACAGGTGAGAGAGAGCACGCAGTATGCTGCTCCACTGAACTAAACTGTATACAAGACACGACTGTAGACGTCCGATACATTGATATTAATTATCTATCCCACTGGCTGGCCTGTTGGTATATATTAGTAGATATAAACCTGATTGCTGAGCGGGTATTCAATTCCTACCCAAGAGAAATTGGTTACGACTGTTTTGTATCTGAATGTACACTTATCAACTTGTGTGTATTTAGAAATATATGCGTAATTTATCAGTTGTTTGATTACTATCGCGCAAGCTCAGCCTAGTTTCGGACTGTATGGAGATGTTAGAACTTCCAAAATAATATAAGAATGTATTATTAGTCAACACAAGCGCAAAAAAAATTCACGGCATCTGAACTTCTTAAGAATTTTTCGAAGGATACATTAACAACTTCCCCAAGAAAACCTGCAACAGGTGATCTTGTTTCATGGTCAAATAATCATATTCGAGGGCAATATATTATTTACTAACAGTACCTTTGACTTGTCCAATTGAATAAAAATTTTCCTTACTGAGATCTCAAAACATTATGTCGACGTAAGAGTTGCAAATTGGGCTACATTTTGACGTCACATAGTTTTTATGATTAATAAACCAGCTATTTCTGACGTTATGTTGTGGAACGAACTGAAAATGACGTCAGAGTCCACTAACGCGTAAAAATACACCAGTCCGCCAACCTAGTGTGCTCATCGGTGAAAACATGTGAACTTCCTGTAATCATGGAATTAATCCCAATTAGATTACTATTTATCAATGATTCATTGTTACATGTTACTGCTTATTATGACAAGTGAATGAGAAATAAAAGTCAATTGCTCAACGACGTAGAAAATTATGAGCATATATTTCGAAACACTTCTTTCATCGTTGTCTTTTGCGTGTTATTATTGCGTGACAGAATATCGCAGGTAAAAATATGAATTTAACTCTTTTGTAGCTGTTAGTAACACTACAAAAGGAAATCTGCTCATATGTAAAAAATTAGCCCAACAATTACTATTCTTGTACTGGAAGAAATAGGAGTAACAGGAACAACTAACTTCGACAATCTTTGTCGATGTCTAAACCAGTTTAAACTAATATCTTGGTAAAGAGTAAAAAACCGTGAAATTATAAAGATTTATAGATCAAATTAGACATGTAGACACTGAACAATGAGTTGAATAGTATTTATAATTCTATTCTGTTTTGGGTCTGATGCAAATATCCAGAGACCAATCATTCCTTGGCACCAATGACAGGAAATCCTAACTTAGTTATGATCACAATGAATAAAAGTGAAATACACCAATGTTTTATTCTATTCTACTACAAAAAGTAGCATGAAACTCATGTGTATATATTATGAGGGAAGTAATGCAACAGACAAATTAAAGATTACCTACTTTGGCACAGACCTTGATGCTGCATTAGACTTAATTAATTGTTATTATGAACTATTTTAGTCCAAATAGCTGGCAGACTGAAAACTGTAGAACATGGTTGACTCTACTAATAGTATAGAATTTGAATGATATGAATTCAAATCTGTTTTGCTTCTGGGTGTTTTAAAAACAGTGTGTTAAAACAGAACTAACAGTCAGGTCTGTTTTAGATACATCCAACCATAACTATTAACCATACACTCATGTATTTATATTATTATTTTTGAAATCCTGTGACCCCTAACTGGGACAGAAGGTGTCCACTGTGACTCTCCATTTAAATAAATCCTGGATTAGACACTCAATCTTACTCTATGTCATGCTTATGTTTTTCGCCTCGAAAAATCACGTTTTTTTTCGTTTTTATTTTGCGACCCACAAAAAACCAAAAATCTAGGCATAAAGCTATGACATCCCTAAACTTTATAATAACATTTCTATAAAACAATATAAATTATTAACCATTTTAAGCATAGTAAAGTATAACTCTATTTTTTCATATAGTTATTATATCTTATTTATTATTATATCTAATCTTATACCATTATCAAAATTCCTCAGTTTTAATACCTAATCCCATAGATTTTTTTTTTATTAAAACACCTTTTAACAACATACACAACCCGCTATTGTGAAAGAATGCCTTAAATAGAAATGAGAAATGGAGAATAATATGACATGAGGAGAATATAACAAAATCTAGTCATATTATTAATATACAAACTACATGGTTCACTTATGAAGCACTAGGTAATACAACCATTACTAATAGCAAAGCTATCAACCACTTTGGAAAGATATCAAACAAAGCCAATAAAGCAACCATTTTGGAAATACATACCAACTTAATTGTACTTCAAACATTTTCCAATAACAAATAAAAACCAGCATACATGTTCACCTTATCATTTGACCTGGTATTTACTTTCCACAAAACATTCTAGCACTACATTGTATTACAAATGAATAGTGATTATATGATGTTTCTTTTTCTTGACTGTATTGAATATTCCTTCAATGAACAGTGAGATATTGTTTATTAATGTAACATAACTCACTCTGCCACAGGCATGCAGACCAACTCTGTGATTAATCACCATTGTATAAGGACAAGGACTATTGAGACTAATATATCAGAGACTAAGAGTATTCCTCAGAACTAAGAATAATACCTCAGAAAACAGCTGACATTATATTTTACATGTGCATATTAAAATTTTGCACAGAGTACAAAACATTATAATGCACATAGGGTCTTATACAAAAGGTTGAAAGTCAGGTTTAAAGTTTAACTGAATTTACTGTGTGACTAGCTATGCCTGCAACTTCATTCACATGGGAGTCAAAACTTTTTCTAAAATTAAAGTAGCCTAAGTTACTCCTTATTTCGTCAGCTATCTGCCATTGATAGTTCTGTCAAAATCGGTCCAGCCATTCCAGAGATTAGTGGAAACAAACAAACAGACAGACACACAGACGGTGATAAAAAAATTGTAATATTACACATGCTCTCATTTTATTTATATGTATAGATGTACCACTTGAATAATAATTTTAATGATCAATGCAACTGTGTGAACTAAAAATGTAACATGATGTGATTTGCTGCAATGTATGTCAATAATTCATAGTTCTAGGTTATAGATGTATCTGATGGAAGTACCAACACTGCACTTCCACTAACTGATGCTTTCCTACTATTTCATAATTTGATAGATGTAGGCAGACAGAATATTAAGACATGATATATAACCTTACTTAGCTTTTATATATAGTAAGTCACTTGTCAACTGATCTTAAGGAATTTGACATTGAAGACAAATGTCTAAGGTGTGCTGTGGCTCATAGAATCATTAGAACTTGTTATCATTAGAACTTATTAGAACTTGTTTTTAAACTTGTATGACTCAATATAAGTTGTCATGACAACTTAAAAATTGTTTACCAATGTTGAGTCTTAACAAACTTATTAGGCATGATGAGCCAATAAAGCTTAATAAGAATAGTGATGGGAGAAATTAAGTAACATAATTATATTTTTATTATTTCATCCTCATATATAATTATTTCTTTATTTTGTAGTCACATGTGCAAGAGATTTCATTTCATATGCCTATGTCCAGCTGTGGATGGAAATAGACTGATAATGATGATGATGATGTACAAGATTTGGTTTTTGAGTACTGTTTCTATAGGCATATTTAATGGAAAATGCTTGAGTATGGAACAATAAACATTCTTATACAACTGTTAAATACACATGTCCTTTGTTTGTTCTTTATATGTGACATATGCATTAAAATTGTTTTTTTTTCTCTTGTAATTTTTAGAATTGTTATTTCTAAATTATATTATCAATTAAAGTAAATGGTATTCCTACTGTAATTAATACATATAATTAAAAAATCATACAAAAGGTAAGTGTATCTAATAGAAGAATGGTATAAAGAAAAGTGTTTTAAAAGTTTTTCATATATCTATTGCTCTAGCTGTAGACTAAAGTTAAGCACAAAGTAGATTATAGATATCAATATAAATTTGATTTTTAACAAGTGTGTGCATGCACATATGATGAAATAAAAATTTGGAAACAGAATTATATAAATCTAGTCATAGAAGGTGGCCCCAATAGCAACCACTGAGTTCTATATTTATATAGAGCTTAAACGTAAATGTAACTTCACACCTGTAATCCCCAAAGAGGTAGGCACAGGAATGCTGAGCGCTCCGGCATTTCACTGGTTACATTTACGTTCCACTATGGAATAGATAGTGAGCCTATTGACATGCATCGGGCATATATCTAGACTCCAAACCACTACTAGAGAAACTAAATTAGAAAATTTTGTAGTGTTCAACCCGGGAATTGAACATGGGACCTCCCTATCAACAGTCACACTTGCAACCAACACAACCAACAAGGCAGTCAATATATATATAGAGCTTAGTAGTGTACTATTGGAGAGGCCTCTGTCCAGCAATGGACGAGAGTAAGCTGATGATGATAATGAATTATAGAAGCTACATAATTTTAATCACCTACCTTTTTAGCAGGCAGCTTCTTCTTCTCTCTCTTCTTTGCCTCGTCTAGAAGAACACCACTCTTCGAATCTTTGTTGCAGTCTTGAATAGTTGAAGTAATCTTGTGTTCATCAATTAATTCTTTAGGAATTACCAAGCCACTCTTGAAAGCACAATCAACTTCATCTTCCCCTTTGCTGTCCTCATACAAGCTACCATCTGTTAAGTCTCCAAAAGTCCTTGATAGAGTATGAGAGAGTGTTATAGTGTTGACACCAGAGTCAAAATCTGACTCACAATCAGAGTCTGAGTTGTCTGAATCAGAACTAAAATTTGTGGCATTGTTAGAATCATCACCAAATACCTCATTAGAGGTATAGCAACTGTCAGGAGACTCTTCAAAGACAATGAATGAGTCTTCTGATTCACAGTCAGATGGTACACGTTTTCTACAGTTCCTAGGACTATTTGAGAAAACAATTTGGAAAGAATCCTCACTATCTGTCGCTGATGATGAGTAGAATCTGCCAGTTACTTCATCAAAATAGCTGCTTGGATCTAAAACATTCGGTGAGTCAGGGGTGATGGGTATTTCAATGTCTTTCATAAATATGACTTGAGTTTTGTTTTGATTTTGAGCATCTTTGCACAACTTTGGAATGGGAATAGCTTTAGTTCTAGCTACATTTTCTATACTATTCTCTAAATCTACATTGCTATCTACTGATTTAGTTTTTTGCTGACATTTTCCTTTTAATAATGCCTTTAATTTGGTCACTTTATCTTCACAGGCTGTTACCACATGTTGTTTTGTGCCAACATTGTCCTCATTTGTTTTATCCACAATAATATTTGATTTAGATTCTTCACAGCCTTTTGTGTTATCAGCAATGCTCTTTATATTTTGCACAATTTCCATAGATTCCTTAACAGGAGATGTTTCTGTTTTAATTTTAGGTGACTCAATTTTACTGAGCTCTTCATTATGGAGATTGCAGGGACTGTAGTATTCAAGAAATGTTTCATTTGCTAAGTTAATAAAATCTTCTGGGGTAAAAGCATCTTCATACAATTCCTCAGCAGAATCAGCTTCATGGAAGGCTCGTTTAGGCCGTCTTGGCCGAATCGTTCGCTTTACTGTTTTGTTTGAAAGCAACAAACGCACCTGATTGAGTTTGTCTTCACAGTGAGTGGCGATAGACTTAAAGTCCTGGCTCATATCTGTGCTATAGTCTGTGTAAGTCTCGTTGGCGAACTCGTCAGCCTCAGCCCGTCCATTTTTATTTTGATCCTCATGCTTGGCACCCTGCCAAGCGAGAGAGGAGGGCGTCATCTGGTGGTGATCTTCGAAACTCTGCTCGAAACAATCATAGTATTGTACGGGCGAATTCGCGCGCTTTTGGAACATTGCGCCCATTAGGTTGAAAACGCCAGAGAATAAACCTGTGATACTCGTCAGCGACGGATAATAACCACTTTTCGTACTATTTTGCGATTTGGCCATGTTAGAACTATTGTTTACAAAACCCTTTGTTTCGGCCGCCATGTTTGTTTTTGCTGATCTGTCGTCTAGAGACATGACCGAATCGGCCAAATTTGACTTCATCGTTTCAGGGATCAAATGAAAGGTGTTAAGGAACAAACTGTCACCATATGACGTCTTCATTTCTGCCGTTGTATCAGTGGAATAATTCTTATGAAAGGGAGAAGTGAATGCATTCATACCATGGGCGAGTAAGTTGCGCCTACTGCGCGTATCGAGCGCAACAAAATTATTCATATTTATAAAAACACCTCACACTACACAAGTCTGGTAATACGAAACATTTTCACTCACGCTGACATCTTCGGGCCAGTTCTAGAACACAAAATATCTGGAAAAGGCCTGTGCGCAAATCTACAACAACGATTCAAGGATGGTGGTTGGAAAACCCAGTGTCCAGAGTCAAAGACTGTTACCACTCTTTTGCACTTGCCACACAAGTTATCACCACTGTCCACGACGACGTTTACGACGCTAGAAAAATTTCTTAACTCGTTGTATTGATAAATTATATCGTTGATTAGCTCCATTATGACAAAGTATACAGAATTCACTTCTTTACAGTTCAGCCATTTTGTAAAAAATAATGTGAGTATTGAGTAATGTTGTGATTTATGCACGTAGGCAGTGACTATAGAGTTGGTGATTTCGATTTATTAGCGATTATTCTATTCGATTTTTTGATTCGTATACTTTGATGAAACAATATAATATTAGAATAACATTATGAAAATAATTAATTATAAAATGATCGAATCATATTTATTTGTTGTGGATTATATGAAAATCTAAGTTTATTGAAAAATAAATTAGCTTATGATTTATTGGTTTTCATTTTCATTAGATGAAAATTTACGATAACAAGAAAACGAACGTGTAAAACGAAAAATAAAAATCAAGGTGAAGTCAAAGTTTTAACTAATCTAAATTTGTAACAGTTTGTCGCTATTCATTAGTAATAGAAATCAGACGTTTCACTGCGATTAAACAATACTATGTTCTCGTATTCTTCTTAACTAAATTAATTATTAATTACTATTGTTTTATATATCATATTTGATTTAAAAATCTATTCATTATTAATGTTCTTCCTAGAAAAATAATGATAAGATTATATGTGTGCATTATTATTAATTTTCATTAACGTCAGCTCTTCAGGGATTACAGACGTGATGCCTGTAATCCCTGAAGAGGTAGGCAGAGTGTAGTACAATCCCACGTTACGTTACGTCCCACCAGATAAGTTTAAGTCTCATGGATTAGGTGGCGAGCCTATTGCTATACATCAAAAACCAGGACCTGCGGATCGGCACGCGCTTGTAATCCTCGACCAACTAGGTAGTCAAAGCAAGAAATTCACATAAATATAATCCTTGATTGTAATTATATTACAATAATCAATTCTTGTAGATCCAAAAAAAATAACAGAGTAGAACCTATGGACACAGAAGATCGTGTTGCTCAAATACTAATGTATACGCATTATCGAACTTTTGTAAATCGATTTTATAGAACTTTAAATCATAATCGGTTCAGAAATTAGGGCAAAGGCCATCCAATTCATAGATTATAAATAAATTAGCTGATGCAATAGAAGGCAATATAATCCATATAAAATAATAAATAACTTTAATTGTCAACAATTACTTTAATGATTATTAATAAAGGAAAGAGACATTATGTTACAATAATATGTTCTTGGCTGAATAAGTCAAATATAACCTTGACATTTCAGAAAGATAATGACATGTGTTTTTAAAAATACCGGCAACTTTTACTAAATTTTTAAAAAGAAAATAAATTTAAAAACTTTTGCTCTATTCTAACAAAATTTGATTAATCTAAAAATATGATTCTCCTGAACATGCCTAACGAAATGTGGCATTCTTTTTAAAAAATATATGAATGAAAAATAATAAAAAAATTGTAAAACGAACAAAAGTGTAAGTTGGTGCTTTTAAATAGCTAATTAGCTAGTAGTATAGAGTACAGTGTGGTAGGTCGACGTGCTAAGATATCACCCCTTCCTTTGTAGTTTTCATATTTGTAATTGGATGTAGGCTTTTGACTTATTGATTACTTTGCAATTCATTGTCATGTTAGTCATGTGGTTGGTAGTCTTCTCATATTTTAAGAGAACTTGATGGAGAACTCTTCAGATAAGCTTGTTTTTTTAAGCTTTGTAATGAGCTTAGCTCACCATTATAGTGACTCTTTGATTTGAATCAGAGCTCCTAGTACACAAGGCTGAATTCTATGACTTGCTGCTATTATATGATTCATTCATTTTATTCTGTTTGTAATTGATTACGATCTGGACATTATAAATATCAGTCCATATCACAAACATTGTAGGATATTTCTTTCAAAGTTTTATGAAGGGGCATATTTGATATGATCATATGAGTTTAATATGATATCTTTCAATTTGACAGCAAGCCAAGGTAGAGAACAAAAATATTAGTACTTCAATAATTTTTACTGCATATTAAAGATTCAACACAATTGACAGTGATGGCAGAAAAAGGAAAGTAAGTATCTAATTAAATTATAAGAATTTTTTAAATTGGGTATTTGATTAATTCAAAAAGCATTGGTTCTTTACAAAATGGTGGTTTGTATGGTCTGCAAAATCAACTATAATAGTGTTATCTATCTTAATTCATTGCTAATAAATTAATCCAATATTTTACACAATAATATGTAATAATGGCTTATGACACTATATAATATCTATGTGCAACATATACCACCCACCCTCTCACAGATTTCACACTGACATGCACACAATATACAAGGTATTCACTAATGTCCATACCGTACTATTCTATACGTCGAAATATAGAATTCTATAGTTCTATTGTTGAATAACTGCCTTCTCTTATAAGAAGGCTTCATTCTTGTATGTTAGTCAAGTGCAGGTTGGTAGGTTTCTTTGCCTAGTAGATATATATGTTTGTGATGTATCATACTAGGTCCCAAGCAGCAGGTGATGCTCATGAGAAATCTAAGAAAGATGATAAAAGCAAAACAAGAGAGGAGAGTCCTGAACCAGAAGAGATTCCTAAAACAGCATCTCAAATAGCCCAGGAGTAAGTTTTGTAATAGTTATGCTTATATTAAGGTAACATCATGCCTGTAATACCTGAAGGTGTAGGCATAGGAGTGTAGTAAAGACACTCACATGTTTCACCAGTTACATTTTGTCCCATGGAATAGGTGGTGAGCCTATTGCCATACAGCCAGCCACAGATCCAAACTCACTAATTCCACTTGACCAATGAGGCAACACAGATATTGTACAGATCTCCTCATATACTTGTGGGCATATTAATTATCTCAGTGTCACTTAGTCCAATATTTTTAATAAGCACCTGCTATGAGTTTGTTGGCTGGCTGAAAAATTACTGGTGGACAAGCTGGACAAAACCTGTCAATACATACTCAGCAAAAGTGTAAGGATTACCTTTAGTTTTCCATTGATCACACTTATAATGTTTAGATTTGATATAAATTTTGTAATCAGCATCACAATAACATTGCTTGGAAAAAATGTGGTGATGAATTCTATTCACACTATAGACAATATATTTGTCTTTATAATCAGAGAGGCGGAATACAGAGCAATGTTGCGCAGACAGAGGTTCAAGCGGCGATGGCCAGAGATTACTAAGGTGGCTCTCCGGACACGGCCGTGGAAGCCACCGCCACCTCCACAGAGACTACCGGCAATTGTGAGTATGCACCTTATAAAGAAGAAAATGTTGGTAAATCAAAGGTTATATGTCCAACAAAACAAAAGCCATGTCTCTTGCAGTTCGTATAAAACTTACAGAAAATTCACATAGTTTTATTAATTAGTGTTTAATCACCCTGTTGTGGGTACTTTATAAGCTAGCTACATTTTTTTATGACCACTTTGATTAGGTAGACTGGTTACAACAAGAGCATATTTCTTTGAAGTATATGTCAGGAATTCAGAGGACAGGCCAGAGCTGTTGCTATTGTTATTATCTATCTATTATTGCCCTCAGGAATAAATCTTCCTTAGGATGCTTTCACTTTTCGACTGCTGTGGAATCGGCGTGGATGAAAAACCTTATCTATAAATTGTACTCGTTCGTTAGTGTCTGTTTGTGTGTGGTGCAGATGATAGAGCGGCCGCCGTTCCCGACGCGGCACTGGGTACCCCCGTACCGGCGGAGGCGCGCGCGGCGCCAGCGCGTCCCGCGTATGCTGCCTGTCACCGAGCCGCTCTACGAATTCAGCAAGCTGAAAAAGGTCGTTCGTTACGATAATTCTGAATCAGGGATGTTACGGATGTCAAAATTATGACATCCGCGGATGCGGATTATTAAAAGCTCACATCCGCGCATGCGTATGCGTATTTTAGGATTTGTTTAAGATATTCCAATTTTAAGTGCATACAACATGAAAATTGATTGATTTTAATTATGTTTTATTTAATTATATTTTGAAAACAAAACGAAACCCGTTTTTACTCTTACTTATTACCATTTTAAGTCTATATATTTTTATTAAGAAACAATTTGTTTAATAACTAGATTTAAAAATATTGCAACCTTCTCAGCCTCCAGCCTATTTCGTAGTGGTTCATATATTAACCCAACTTCACTAAATAGTTGTTCGCCGGGAACGCCGGCTGGTGAAGGTGATAAATATCTGCGTACAACGCTGGAGACAGTTGCAAATTCAGTTCAGTACAGTTCTGTACAGTTCATTGCATTGCGTACGAAATCAGTAATAAAATTATGTCCTCTAAAGTTTTATCTGGGAAAAAACAAATATAGTTTGTTTTAGAAATATTTAATGTTAAAGGATTTGTTTTTAACCAGTGCGAGATCTTGTTAAGTCCCGATTGGGCAATTTTAAATGCCACTCCAGTTGGAGCTTTCAAAAATTATAACTGTGTCTACTTAATTGATTTGTATATATTAGAAATAGTGTAGGACCTAAAACGCTGCCTTGTGGTACACCGTAAGAAATTCCTGAGTACTGACTTAGGTAATTACCAATTATAGTGCATTGTTTTCGGCCAAATAGATAGTTTCTGAACAAATTTATAAAGGGAATACCTTAGATTCCTATATTTTCAAGTTTCTGTAAAAGAGTGGGAAGAGAAACAGTATCAAATGCTTTTATTATGTCTAAGAAGATTCCAAGACATATTTTGCTGCTATTTAAATGGCTACCGGTTAAAGATGTTAAAACTACTACAGCATCTTCTGTAGATCTACTCTGCTTAAAGCCGAATTGAGAATCTGAAAGTATATTAAATTTATTAAGAGAATTTAACAGCTTAGAATTGATAAGTTTTTCTATGACCTTGGAGAATGCCGGTAGGACAAAGATAGGTCTGTAATTATTTACTTCATCTATCTTTCCACTCTTACACACTGGTGTAAGTATGGATTTATAAAGCGTAACTATGGTGTAACTATGGATTTATAAAGCGTAACTATGGTGTAACTCTGGTGTAACTATGGATTTATAATATATATAATATAAAGCAGGGATTTCATCAAAAAAAAAAATCATCGACCCATTATAATTCCACTGATGGAATATGGGTATCCTCTCATATTGAGAGGGTTAAGGC
>DWMG01000326.1:0-21029 GCA_018244855.1 Elbella merops
CCAATTTTCAGCCAAATCGGTTCTGCTGTTATTGAGTTATAAATAGTGTAACTAACACGACTTTCTTTTATATTTGTATATAGATAAACGTATACATACAAATATGTATACATACACTTCTTTATTTTACACAATTATGTGCATATCATTTTTATATGGTATTTTTGTGCATAACAGATTTGTTTTTACAACAATATTTTAATATCTTATACAATATTGTGTAATGTATTTATGATATTTATTTTAATCTTTGTCCCCCAAAATTTACTAATTTAAATAATTAACTTACATGGCATATTTTTGAAGGAACAATAAGAATAACTTAAATAAATTACTAGTACTAATTTACGTTTCCAGGTCACGTTGGTACCGTTTACTGTTTAGACAGCAGCCCTGATGTTTTGCGAGATCAATTGGATTCGTATATTGGGGAGCTGTCTGACGATCAGTTGCAGAATTCTATCATCGAGCACATGTTTAACCTCCTTGTAGGAAGAGATTGTACTGGAATTAAAGATGATTTAAAAGCAACAAATAATTGGGAGAAAAAGATTGACTGTTTAATACACAAAGTTAAGAAAAGCGTCGGCATTTCTCATCAATATATCAGATGTTTGCTTGATTCCGCATATAAAAAAATTACTCTTGCTCGTATGTATAATCCCACTTTCAATTTGAATTCTCAATTGGTCCTTATCAAAGGAGTTCCTCATCCGAGCTCAAGAACATTTTCTTACGATTATAACTTGTCAAAATATTCCAAACATCCTGTCAAAATATTTCAAATTGAATCTGACACTGCGGTAGCACCATACGACTGTCACGTTACAAACATAATTAACAGAACATTATACTCGTAACGTAACATTATAACATTTCATATATTATAAAAAACCATTGGACTATTCGAAAAATTTTAAAATTTCATTTCATATGAAATAAAATTTTACCGAAATACTAATAATAATACTTAAAGCTTTTTCGTAACTATTTATCAGCCTGCTTGATAATCTGATTTTTTACGCGTATGTTCACCGTGTATTAAGTAATTGTTAAAATAACAATTTTTGTTTAGTTCGGAAGGGGGTATAGGTACTATAATCAACTCAGCCCTGAGGGCTAATAATGACTCTTAATCGAACCTCGAATAGGATCTGTCCTTATCGAGATTACTAATGTCACTGTACTAACGTCACCGACAATAATTGAACAGTAGGTAATATGATATTATTAACAGTAATGACAATACAAACAGCAATATTAGCCAAGTAACGTTATGTATTATTAACGCCGAATGTTAGTTATAGCATTTGATGATACTTAGTGTCATTCCTATAAGCATATTCGAGGTCAGTTGCAGACGTTTATGGGCTGTTGCGGCCACTTGTCATAGTTATATGTTCCTTTTCTCGAAGTTTAAAAACGCGTGTTTTAATATGTTCGTTCGTTAAATAAAATCAAAATATGCACTTTTCTAATTTAAATTAACAATCAAACATAGAGGCCCTCAGACGATTTTAAGCTTTGTGAATTTTAAAGTAATGACAGAATCATCAAAAAAAAAATCATTTCATAATATTCATTCATTTTTTTTTCTATCCCACTCGTGATTTTGTAATAAATTAACTTCATAGACACGAGAAAAATATTATCTTTTTTATATCTACCTCTTTTTATATGTATATAATTTTTGTGTATTAAGCTACAATTACTAAATATTTTGTAACGACGTGCGATTGAATAATAAACAATGCAACCTTGTGAAATTTTTTTATTTCATAATTAAAAGAAAGTGAACATCCCGTCTGTAATCCCCGAAGGGGTAAACAGAGGAGTGTAGTACACTCTCACGTTTCACCAGTTACGTTACGTTCCATGAAAAAGGTGATAAGCTTAGTGTCATACACCGGGCACAGATCCAGATTCCGAGTCACTTCACTACTAGAAACTTTACATAGAAAAATCCAATAGTGCCCGACCCGGGCTTTGAACCCAAGACCTCAGGATCGGCAGTCGCGCATGCAACCGTTCGACCAACGAGGCAGTCAAATTTATTAATTTAGTTATTATGTAATCATTTTTATAATTTTTGTAATACTGTTAGGTGTATGACAATTACATTCTTAAAAGCCTTCAGAAATACAGTAACATATTTTCAGATTATATGATACACTTTTAATAAATATATTAAGCATTTTTTTTTCTCCTACCCATTACAATTCCACTCCTGGAATACGGGTCTCCTCTCAAATTGAGAGGGTTAAGGCCGTAGTCTGCCACGCTGGCCAAGTGCGGGTTGGCAGACTTCACAACACAGTTGCACAATGTGCAAATGTATTTTGGGCTAATTACATAGATCATGTTAGGAAGCCACGCTTGTTAGAAGGTCGTGTCTGACGGTAATATGTAAATATATATAATATAAAAATACTCATTAAATTACTTTTATAGTACCTATCAGGTGCATTTCAAGGGACCGAAGTAGTCCACGAACCCTGATGTACATAGCTTTATAAATATTATATGGATATCTCCTATATGAAACACGAAGGTGTGATATATAAATATCTACGAGCCTATATATCGCTTGCGGATGTTTACCTAGAATTTCATATAAGATAATAATAATAATTTGATAAAAATTCCGACATAATTTTTTTATCACTTCGCTGTCGAACAAAGAGTTGTGCAACACAGCGTATCATCTAATTCGTGAATTGTTTTTTGAAATGTTGTTCGTAGTTTCGATATAATTTCGTCTGCAGTCATTTTACGGCCTCTGAACTTACTCGTAATCCGAGTTTCTCAACGACTCAAACACCATGACCGACCTTTTGGCTCCGATCTCTTGGCATCGCATGTCGTTGCGACATGTTCGATAATGTACTGCATATAATTCAATTACTAACGTTTTGGACCGGCGACCTTCATATCTTTTTCTGCTTGCGCAATCCCCGATATCTTCTGTAAAATCGTACGTATGGTTAGCTATAATAAATAAAAATATTTTTTGGGTGTTCTGATCATTACCGGTTGTCTCTCCACCATTAAACACGGATTGCCTTTGAGAATCAGACACGTCAAAATCGAAGTCTTGTCAAGCGTGGGTTGACATGCTTCATACAACATAGAAAGTATAACGTAGAACTCTATTGTTTATAGAATCCTCACAATGTTTTTTTTTTCATAATTGTAACAAGTTATTAATAATTTAAAAAATAAAAGGATGTAGTAACATAAGAAGCGCGTACTAGGCTCTGGATGAAGTCTAAATCATTAGGTATATAACTCGCATTACTGCTACTTTGATGTTTAAAAGTAGAGTTCCAAAAATGAACAGAGAGTTGTTTTGTCTTTTTATATCTTGTTTATCTTTGTAGTCTTTTAAAAGGTAATACTATAATGTCATGACGACCCGGATTTCAAAATTAAAGGGCAGAATAACAATGATATCGAATATATAATTAAATTAATGGGAACTAATAAATACATACATGTATCCAAACTAAGTCTTTGAAACTTCTACTATGATTCAGAGAACCTAACATAAGACTAAACCGTCGTCGTTCTGCCAATATCAACCGGATGTGGCGTTATTATCCAGTCGACCGCGTTTTCCCCATCCTGCGACATTTTCCGTCCCTGACGCAAGCGCCCTCTATTGTACTTGATCATTACTAGTTCAGTTCTGTTCCAATTGACACCGATTGGTCTGTTGTAACGCAGACGATAAGAAACGTACTGATCTCTTCTTGTACTGGTATGTCTCATTAGAAATAAACATTTATTTACACATATACCAGCCTAATAAGACAACGAAACAACTTATGTGCTTTATTATTATAATGATCATTAATTACTATAATATTAATAATAATATTATTTTTCTATTCGGTATCGATATAATAAGTAACATGCATTTTAAAAATGGGAGAAATCTGTAAACAAACTGTTCTAATTTGGTACGCGTCAGCAAAAAAACTATAACGGAATCGTTGCGTGCCGAGCGAGTTATCGACGTGAATCTCCCGGACACAATCAATCTCTACGCTAAATGCACTGTACTTGAAATTCAACCAATTGTACACTACATAAGGTACATATTTGCATGCACGAGAAACACGGCAACAATACCGCAGGGATGAGGATGAATCGATTCCGAAAATCAAACGAATCGATTAGACCAATTAATATTCGAATACGGATATTCGGTTGGTAAACGTAGAGAGTGTGTATTTTTGCGGATTGCCGATAGTAAACGTTGTGTTTCTTTATGTTTAAATGCGTAATATTGACTAATATTAATGATATTGCAAATATTATTTTTATATTATTTTAATATTTACTAAACTTTGGATATATTTGTTATTATCTGACCAAATTCCGACTTTTAGGTGAAATCGAAATGTAGCCGAGTATTCTTTTCTTATAGTTCAATTTATTGTAGGAATAGAGTGCGGTTTTACATTCTTGAAATAGGTACATTATTCATACATATCTAAATGACTGGTGCAAGCTAGTTCTTTGAGCTAAGATTTTGGCCACTTATGCTCGAAATAAAAATTGCGGCCGAAATAAGGATTTTCGGCCGAAATTGGTCGAACCCGAAAATTTACTGAGCCAAGTATATTAATTGTCACAATAGACATTAAATTAATTAACCATGTTTGACGGAAGTACACGGATAGCCGACACATTCATTGTACTATAAAAATATTTTACCCTTAATATTATTATAGCATTATTCATTAATCTTCGCCAATATTTTTTTCATTTCATATCTTAATTTCATGTAACGAAAATATGTCCAAAACATCTTTAAGTAATGTTGCTACAAAATTAGAAGATACGAAACGCGGCGGTTATATGCGCTAGTGTAAAAACTTGTTGGTCCTTGGTATGATTGTTTGAATGTTGGTCGATTTTCTAATGCATTTCCTATTTAAAGGTAATTATAATATATGTTTAGTACGTGTTTCACTGCGTCTTATTTTGTTTATCTGTTATTTGAGATGTTGAAGTGAGAACGAAAAAAGTTATAGTCTACATAGATACGCAGTTTTTATGCTAAAAATGTTTTAGATTATGACATGAAGTTTCCGTAAATGTATTGTTTTCAAAAGAAAATATAGAGCGTTATTGCATATTAAAAGTCAAGTATATCTTAAATGTAAAAAAGTAAACCACATTTTAACGTCCAAACATAAAAAAAATATGCAAATATGAAATAGTACTGGTGATCCTTACCTTACATCCTTCACAAGTGAAAGCGCCGAAATGGAATCCCGCCGCCGGCTCGCCGCACACTTTGCACTTTTGGTTCATCTGAAAAAATTAAATAAGACTTATATTTTACCTGGAAAATAAAAAAAAAACCTTTGGTTGGTCCTGAAAAATAAAAAGAAATTAAGGCTGAGTAAGAAACTAAGTACCGCTCGGATAACGTTTACATATGTGTTATTTGATATCACGCTGACATATTTTCGAGGTACCCTATGAAATTAGAACAGCTTGCTCCTCTTAAAAACGTTTTACTATTTAGTTAGAATCAAATAGAATAGAAGTCCAACAAGACAAAATTCTTACATATGTGGTTTTAAATATATTCATAGCGAAGAATAAATACGATACACTCAAAACTTTTAATTTACTATAGTAGTAACACTGGTACAATAATAAATGTATAATACTTTATCCGAGAAAATAAAAACAAAAAAAAATCCATTCAAATTCAAATAGGGAAAGACGCACGTTTTATTAAAAATATTTTTCACCAAAAGAAATTCCAAATTCAAATTGCAATATCAACAACAAAGAAACAACGAAAGCGCGCGAAATGAACCAACATGTCGCTTATCGGTGTACATTAATGAGTACGCAACTGAAAATCGCCACAGAAACCCAATTCGATGTTAATACGCCGTGACCGAGTTGCCATTTCCAATCAGTCATTTAGTTGTTAATTTCGAAGAGCATGGTGCATGTTATTGAATGCGTTTCCGATAAAACGTTTTTCGAGTAACCATTAGTTCGCAATGTCGATTAAAATTGTATGCGCTTACTGCGATTTGAATATTAAATACACTTCTATAGTTTCAGTAAACGAGTTTACTAATAAACGTTCATATGCATAGGTATATTACCCGAGGTTATTCTTTTAATAAAATATTTTCTTAATTATATTCGTAAAGTTCGAGCGATTTAAATTTTATACCTTGAAATATACTACAACCCTAACCAATGTGGATATAGTCGATTTGATACCGATAAACAATGATAGTTTAGTGGGTAGTGTACAATTAAATCCATCCTGTGGGAGTTCTAGGTTGAAATCCTGGCCTCTTCACAAAACTATGTGCATTTCAATTAAATGTATTTGTACGTTAAAGGAAAACATTCCATAGAAACTTGCAGAACTTTCTATAACATTTTTAGTCAATTATTCTAACAAAGAAACGTGTGATTTCATTACATATTATTTTCACAGATATAACGGAACCAAAATATAATGCCATATCTTCTATGGGGTAGGCAGAGAGCTCCGTGTACCGAATATCGTACCTTACAGATCTAACGTGACTCTGTTAGCTATTTGAATATGTGGTAATATTCCACAATAGATAACTGTATAGCAACTAACCCATTACGTGCACTAAAGGCTTCGCGGCACGCGCCTACCTGAATTTTAATGGAACTTAAGCCGCCATGTGACATATTAATATGGTACATACTTGCTCATCAAGTAAAAACAATCCAACGAATGCATATTTAAGTATTGAAGTAGCAACATATCTCCTTTCATATATTTTTCGAAAATGTGAAATAAAATATAAGGACTGTCTCGTTGATCGACTAGTTGAAAGGGCGACCGCTGATTGGAAGATCCTCGATTCGATTGCCGTGTCGGGTACTATTGGATTTTTTCAGCTTAAAATGCTTAGTTTTTACTATTCACATTTTACTACTCCCTGCACGGGGTTTTGGATAGTAGTTGGTGGTTTGATTGGTATGAAACCCAATTTATTTAAAAAAGTATTTCACAGTATATTAAGCATATTTTTTTTCATCTTTCTCGAATCTTGCCCTCGAAGTCGCGTGTCGTAATATTTCTATGGAGAACATAATTTGCCGCTTACACCCAAGTTTTACGGCTTGTTAGCTAAGATCAGAGAATAATTGAGATATATTGTTATAACCTTACCACGACAGTTGGTTTTTAAGATCTGTATTAAACATGTGAAATGCGACGGCCGACTCCGCGCTGACGATAATTATCATTTAAACATAGTGTTATACCTTTTTTAAATGTAACTCTACCTTTTTATAAAGAGAGAAGGAAGCAAGATGTTTAGCAATAAATCTTGAAGTATTTTTTATGAAGGCACTTTAAAATCTCTGAATAGAATGAAAAATATGCTTCATAATTTTTTATGAGAAATATACACGTAAGTATTATATATGATGTATAATAATTTTCAACGTATTAAAAGCGACCTTGCTTATTGAAGACGTAACTTTGAATTTATTTAAATTTGGTAACAAGGTGAGAGTGGAAGGTGAGAATAAGAACCTTTAAAGATAAATTTAATAAACTCTAAATATATTTTAATAAGTATACTGAACCAAGAAGTTAACGATGCCTAAATGTCAAAATGCGAATGAAAAATCAATTGCTAATTACCCAAGTGTTTACGTAACATCCGAACAGAAAACTGGATAGTAAAAAGTGAAATAAACTTCGAAGAACATTCATTCACCGAGCATTACGTATACATGTATGTAATATCGTTGGTTGCAACAAAACGCCATAAAGATCCCATCCATTACATTCTGAGGCATCGGTACGTCAGAATACACCTGTAAAACTATTGAAGGGGCAGAGTGGACAAAACGAAAGACAAATAGGGGATCGCAACAAAACCGCACGGACTCGAACCGGCGGACGCGGTAATCGTTTATCTGTGAACAGCGGGACCGTCGCGCGGGGTAATGCCGCGCTCACACTAAAGTCGACTTGATGCGCAACGTTCTAGTAATTCGGTACATTTAGAAGAACTATAGTTATAAGAATATATATATAAGAATAATAGTTACACGAGTACACATCGTCACACCAGGTCCCATACCAGGTGGCAGGAAGCACCGAAAAAGAAAAAAAGAGTCACGAAAAACTATAGGAGAATTGTCGCAAATGCACAAGGATTCGAAACCTAGTCTGTTGGAATGAGTGGACTCTAAACCGCTGAGCCGCAATGGGTAATGTTTGGATGAAGTCGATTAACATTTGGTACATGTAAGTAAAATATTCAGTTGTACCAAAAAGAATAACTCAATAAAAAGTTTAATCCCACGAAGCATACAATCAATTAGGTATATCTTTTTGTTGCACGATATTTATAATATATTATATTGCAACATTTTTTACTTTATAATTTAATGCGAACCTTATGCTCGGATCGTAGTAATTCGTGTATTTTATGAATTCGCTAACGAACACGTCGTAAGTGTGAAGGAACAGACACAGGTGGGTCAGTATCGTTCCCAGTATACGCTAATGTATGTCCGAGATCACGCAGATAGCGTTATGGATGGCCGGACAGTTAAACTGTTGATGTTTGTATATGTTTATGATTTATAATTCGCGATATTGTTATACATAGCTCGGATCTATTATATTTACGTGTTGCCCTATGTATCATGTTATCATTTTGTATCATTGTGGACATAAGTCATTTAATTTGACATTGACAATGACAGTAATTCGAAATTAGTGGCGGATGGGCACAGATAAAAAAAATTGAATGAAAAATAATAATCGTTTAGAAAAGAGAAAATACTTTGTTAAATTAATTCCGTTACGTAAGTTTAAATACTTTTACAAACAGTCAATGGTCAACTTTTAATGTCAATAGAGTCTCACTCTACTACTGGAGTTAAAGTCAGTGCTTGGAAAAGTTCCAAATTCGAATGTATGGGAGGCTAAGTTCACAAGGGCTTCAGATCATCGGATCGTCGCTAATCTCTCGCATCTCGGCGCGTGGCCGCTTTTCAGTAAATCACACAGCATGGCGCCACGGTCGCTTGTCGTCCCCTCTAAATTAGACCGGACACAAGCACCCTGGTCGCAGGGCTCTCTGTCATTTAATTTTACCATAAACGTTTGTTTCGCAGTCAATGTATACTAACATTGTTACAGTACTACGGTTCAAAAATGACGAAACGAATTGTAACTATGTAGATATTTATCTTAAGATTAAAATTTGTTTTCCTATACAAATGTATGTGGGCGGCCTCTTGTCGCGTGGTTCTAAAATGATAATAATACGGCTCTTTTATATGGATGAGTGTTAAATACACATTTGTATGTACATATGTGTTTACGTTTGTGTATGTATTTACGTGTATAAAACGTTTAACAAGATTTTTCAAATCCTAACAAAAGTTTTTCATGTTTGAAATTTTAGAATATGTTTTGAATTATTTAATTATTAATTAATATTTTTGAATTAATTAATTAATAAAAAGTTTTGAATTTATTTTTATCGTGGTCACTCTGATAAACTCTCGTTTATATATACTTTTATATCCAGTAAGAGACGAATTTGAATAAAGTTACCACTTTAAAGAAGTCCGAAACCGGCGTGTATGTATGAAGAGATTGATGCAAGGACAGGGATATTTGGCATTCCGTGCCATCTGATTGTCCCGTAAGGGACCTGGCGTGAAGATATGTATGTATGTATGTACTTTTAACAACTTTATAATACCAGTCATGAAGTGTTAAAAAGTTCTTTAAAACCAAGTACAAATAAAAATAGCACATCGTTAGAAATATATCACATGATAATTAGGTTCTCAACGAAGTGCGAACTTTGCATCCGATGTTCATATATTTATGTATATGTTGCTGTTAATAATACGCGTCGTAATTATAAATTCGATACGGTCATCCACTCCGTAATTAGACGTGCTGATACAAAACTGATTTTATGATAAAATTGAACTATACAGGTCAAAGAGTCGTAGTGTTAAGGTCGCTCCCGTCGCTAATGCTAATCACTATAAAAAAGTTTACCACATAGATAATTTCACACAATTACGAAATTCTTAACACGGTTCCATTATAATCGTATAATTAGCACATGGTGAATTAATAATTAGTTTGATAGTTCAGACGTAAAAGGACTGGAAGATATGTATTTAATTTCATTTCCGGTTGGCATATTTATGGATGTCAGAATATCCGTGTGAGGAGAACAAGC
The DNA here is from genome assembly GCA_018244855.1 of Elbella merops. Lineage (NCBI taxonomy): Eukaryota > Metazoa > Arthropoda > Insecta > Lepidoptera > Hesperiidae > Elbella > Elbella merops. The sequence goes on from DWMG01000326.1 coordinate 10,263, forward strand.
ATTTGTTTCATGCCAGTGTGCGAAGTTTTCGGTATGCATATATAGCATAGCACTTATTTCTAAATCTATATAAATTAACTTATCAGTTGTTTTATTGATATGCCGTAAGTTTTGCCTCCTTTACAAAATCTATTCTTTCAGTTGTCTCGACAATTTTTTTTTATGTTCTATCAAATTCGGAGCATTATCGTATATTTGCATAATGCCATGAACAATGGAACAATGTAAATATGATATATAAAGTCCATTACGCGTCATTTGATTGAACATTTCAAATGACTTTTTTCGCATCATTCGCGGAGGGGTCAATGGTCTTCGAAATACGAATATCCGAGCGATCCGAATCACGGGTATTCGAGCATATAACTTGAGTTAGCAGATCGATTCCCTTCCTACGCGACTTAATTAATTTGTCAGTTGCGCCCAAACTTTTTTTTTTCACTGTACCCTTTGCCAGTAACAGACCATAATCAATTGTGAATCATTCGTGCAGACAAATAAGGCTCCAAATTGAACTGCGAGTTTCTCGAACACAATATTTTTTATAATTTTATAACGTTCAGTCTAATTGTGGATCTAATAACAGCGCTGTAAGGTTGAATTTTGTGTGGGATGTCTCTCATTTGTAAAATTGGTCATCCGTATAACCCGAAAAGTTATATTTCGATTGAAAATAAATCAAGATCCGCAAAGGGTTGTCACTGGGTCATTTATCTCTGTTATCATCTAGACGTGAAATTATCATATTAATTGCGTGGTACTCTGTTGACGTCGGATTAAAGGTTTGTTAAGCGTTGAGAGGTTTTATTATCGCGGGTTTAACGTGGGTGTTGACGATTTAATATGTGTGTAGATTTTAATATTAGCCTTAGAAAAAAAAATAAGGAACTTATTTATTATTATCTAAACCATTTTTGTCATTAAGTTGTCTTAAAAAAAATTCCATATACGAAAATATGAATGACATATTACGACAGATAATTGAGCATTGAGTATTGAGCTTATCCCTATGAAACTATAATAAACAGTATGGATAGACGCTCGTGGATTTCTGGGCACCAAATTTCAAGTGTGGTGAAGGCAATCTCGAACCCCCAACACTATTTTTAAATCAACCGTTAAATTATAAAAAGTGACGCATAATTATAAAGCCTTCTCACTGGCAGTGACATTACATTCTTAGTAACACCATGTATATACATACATACACAATAGACGCTGTTACGTACATAGAACAATGTTGGAAGAAAGCCCTTCCCTCGGCGACACGAGTGCGGAAACGCTGCTGCCTGTCGGAGTGCCACAAATCGATGCATGTGTTCGGTGTGATGGGCCACGAGCGTGTGAAGCGGGCCGCTCTGTCATTTGCCGACCATTATTGGCCCCGCGCGACCTCCGTGGGAATACGGGCTGTATGGGAATCGCTGCCAAGGGCTAGGAATTGGGTGACAAACTTGATGATATTTTAATTTAAACACACCTGACATATGTATATGACATGATAGCGCGCTGGTATTTCTTGATGATAGGAAGATGAGTGTAGTACACTCCCTCATCATCCCAATATGAAATAGGGGTGAGCCTATTCCGTATATGTATGTATGTGTAACTTGGCACAAATTGTGTTCCGATCTAGTACTAAGAACTTCCAGTTACAATTTCCATTTCCAATTAAACTAGATATGTTTTCAGCTTTTGACTTTAGCAGAAATCACATTTGTGGGACGGTGGGACGGTGATCCTTTGGGAAGGCTATGTTCAGCAGTGGATCGATGCGAGCTGATGATGACAGCGACTATGAAGGTAATGATAAAAAGAAGTGAATGGATTGAGAGCTAAAAAATACTAATAAAGATACTTTCAATAATAAAATAGTATTTGTTATAATATAAATGATAATTCATGGATAATTATCCGAAAGAATGGATTTTTTGAGGTGAGAATAGTAGAGCATAAGCACTTATATCTAAAATGTACAGTCGTTGTAAAACAAGGTAACGCCGCTTGCTCGCGAACACCGTGCGAAATGTAGGCTAATGCTTTATGAATCATAGCCGAGATGGGTTATTATCAAGCCCGAGTCTAGCATAGATTAATATCTGGCCGTGGCTGCGTGCTATTTTGACGTTGCACGTCGTAAGCCTATTCTCAGGTGATTCGATAAATGTACTAGAGTATAGAGATTAATATCGTGCGAAATGTTGTGATTGACGTCATAATAAATATGGTTCCTTTATATTTTAATATTAATAATGATGTCTTGGGAATACTTGTAAAAAGCCATCAGGTGTCTAACTTGGTGAAGCTTGTGCTGTGGTCATTAGAATAACTGATAAACATATTGATATGCACATATTTCTAGTGTATATTTTTTATATCTATACTGAATTGATCCGTGATGTGTCATATCTATCCTGGACGGAAATTTACGGTATAAAGAACAGAATTACAAACAATGGAACTATACTGGCAGAGAACCAGGCAGTATGCTCTTTGTAAAATCTTTATCACTATAAAAAATAAATAAAAATAAATAAATTGTTGTATTACTAGTACGTTGCACGTTTCTGTTATGCATCTTGCTCTGACCATCGATCCATTTGTCCATCTTGACTAATTGCGTTGTGATGGGCTGTGAGTTCGATTCTTATCAGGAGCGAAAATTCGTGTAATGGACAAGAATATTTATTTCTTTTGTATTTGAGTGTTGAAGTATGATCAGATGACCTTGGGTAAGTTTTGCCAAAATATATTACCTATTATTTGGTTTTTAAAAACGGCATTACAGTCACTCGGGAGTATAGCTCGTAATGGAAGGTATGGCGGAGATTGCTGCTACAAATTTCCTTTGGGTTAATAAATTTAAAAAAAACGTAACATTAAGCCTATAATTTCCGAAGTGGTAGACAGAGGAGTGTAGTACACTCCCATGTTTCACCAGTTACGTTTAAGTCCCATGGAATAGGTGGTGAGGTAGGTAACCCGACCCGGGATTTGAATCCAGGACCTTCCGATCGGCAGTCGCGCATGCAGCCACTCGACCAACAAGGCAGTCGATAAGAATAGAGGGCAATATTACCGAAATCATTTTGGGGAAAATGTTTAAACCACTAAATTGAGTATTAATCATTCGATTAAATATTTTTGGTATATATCCTCATGTAACCAATATATTTGTATGAATATAATGCGAAATTAAAAACGATACATAAACAAGTCAACATGTTTATATAATATCAAATTATAACACACGATATTGTACCAACATGACAGGATCGGGATTGGCGGCGATTCTCAAGTGCGGCGTTAATTCGATACGTAGAGCGGAATCAAGTGTAATAAGCAATAAGATAAAGAGCGGTGTAAGAATGAGGAATGGGGCTAGGGTTGGCGCAAATATTACACGTCAATATTAAAAAACTATTATTAAAAAAAATATTGTGACGTCCACAAATGTGTACCGTAACAAGTTCTAAAAATCATAAACACTATTAAATTCTATTTTCTCATGATTTATTTTTAAAATATTCACAAGAGCCGTATTTAAGAACGATACCATTAATAAACAGTATAAGCAAACGAATTACTTTGACATTGAAAATTTGTAACTTGGTATATAAAGCCCTTTTAACGCGTATGTAAGTATATGTGACTGGTGTACTCCGTTTGTCAGCCCTAAAGAGAGCGAAACATGTCGGTGTTCTCACAAAATCTAACTGCGAAGAGCGATATAAGTGAGCGCGACGAATCCGTAATAGCGCGGGAACCTTGCCGCGGATACACCACACAAAAAGTATTATGATTTTAAATCATTATTATTGTGTTACCGTTTTTTACAACTATTGGATTTGTTACGTTGCGCTTTGAACTTATTAAGTGTAACTTCATGAAGCTGTAACGCATCGTATTATGGAGTTTTGCGTTGTCTGGAAGCTGTAATATATGGGTGTATTATGAGACCATTGCACTGTCTGAAGCGTTCGAAATTAGTTATGCGATATATCTTTTACCCTTTACTAGGTTCGTATTAAAGTGTTTAATGGTGGATGCCAGACATTTTAATTTGTTGCTGTGCTCTTGTATTAACTTTTGACGGATTTGTCGTGTTTTTTAAAGGTCAGTTTTCATGTAGGTACGTAAATATTATAAGGCTGTAGGTGGTAAAGCGTCCGGTCTAAAGTTTTCGTTATTTATTAGGTAAATAAAGTTATTGTTGTAGATTAAATGAATTAAAAGTAATTAAATCAGTAAGTTTATGAAGTAGTTTCAGGTGTAATAAAAGAGATTCGTTTATTCTATATTAAATTGAAATTCATATCAAACTTTGTGCCATAGTATAGAATACTATTACGTAATTATTTTTACGAAGAATTACTGTTTACTCAGATTACATATAAAAAAATTAACGTTGAGCTAAATTAAGCAAAGGCGATGAACTCATAAAATATTTCAAAAGAATTTATATCTAAAAAATTGTGTCTATTGTGATGGGGATGACTGTAATAATTTAAAGTTGAAATTAAACGTGTATGTAAGTAGCCTTAAGTGATCCTAATTATGATATAAAATTTAAATGTCGAAAATTTCTTGAAGTATCGCGCGACGAATCATTCAGCTACCGGGTGGTGAATAACGTTCAGAAAATGAAAAATAAAAAAAAAAACTCGCCTCAAGTAGCTTGTATTAAATATAATCTGTTATTTATGGTCTCCTTCGTCTGTATTTTTTGTACGAACTTTTGACTTTTTTGCACTTTGTATGTGTATTTTTCTTATATCACAATTTGGTTTAGCATCGAGTCATATTTACATTAAAGTTATTGCCGTATTAATTATAGCAAGTAAATGATTTATTAATGGCATTAAAACTTTTTTGTCCACATAATATTATAATATTGCGATACAGGTAAGTATGTGACATTTATATGACAAAATTAATTATATAAATACATTAGGTCAGCTTAAGGATATTGTCGGTGTTTTTATTTATTTTACGTTGCGTTTGATAGGAATGCGTCCGTTTTGCATTTAAATAATTCATGCAGTATGTACACTTTTGACCACGAAACAGTGAGAAACATTTAAAAAACGTTTTCATTTTCAATTAAAGAAGTGTAACACTACAAAAAAAAATTATGTGTAATAAATAGTGTAAAATTATTGTGAATTATTCAGAAACATTAATATTTTTTTACACCTTTGATTAAATATTTGAAAATTATTTTTTAATGTGACATTAGCTTCGATTTTACTTTCATAGATGTAAAATATTTCAAAATTCGAATTCGGCACACTTTTATTATTAGAGTGTACTACATTGTAAAACCGTTGCAATTTAAAAACAAAACAAATAGAACACTCGATTAAAACACAATCCATCTTATATAATCAGGATTATGTTTAAGGCATATACACACTAGAGGCTGCCAGTTATTAAATTGAAATTTATATTAAATAAATGTACTTATAGTACGTAAGTAAAGAATGAAGGGTATGGCCTTTTATAAGCGTAGTTTATATAATCTCAACCAGTTTGGTTTATATTATCAGGTCATGTCACCATATTGCTAATTGTTATATTTTGATGATGTATATTTTGTTTTATAAAAAGCGTTAATTAAACCATACAATTTGCAAGTGACTGCATAGTGCATATCAGTTCTTACACGGTTTGCTGAACGCGATATCTTGATTTGGTTTTGATAGGTGATAATTTTTCACGCTCTTATGGCCATACTGGCGTACTTTGTAAGATAGATACTCACAGTTTTTACATAAAAACGCGCTAGTTTTTGTAACGTGATAATTAACGTCTGGGTACCGTTGTTTTTTCCTATATGTTTATGCTTCGATGACTATATACGACTTAAGTTCGTTATCTTATCTTAAATGTGAATTTTGCGAAGTTAAACTTAAATGATGTATTAGTAGTTCTGACTGTTACTGATTGAGAACAATCAGCGAAATATATATAGGTACATATGTGGTTCAAGGAACAACATTGATGAAGACGGAGGTAACGCAGACAGGGCAAAATATCATAATGCTGAAAAAGGACGAGATGAAATCATTTAGTGAGGAATGCTTGTTTATATTGAATCACGGAAGTTAAATTATTAAACACTTACTGGGAGTAATTAGGAACGTAAAATAACTTTCAATAGTGGAATTCGCCATAAATCCGTGTGGAGGACTTCTTCATTAGCCCGTGTTCAACATTAATAAACATGGCATAGGATACAGATATACACACAGACAAATACTCTTTTATAATAGCATTCATTACATATAATGTATCCGAGTGTTAATGGAGGTAGGGCTAAGTGCACAACACGCGTGAAGGTCTATACCCTGTACCTTCATCGGACGTAGGTGTACAGGTACCCTAGACGCGCCTCGCACGTCTCAACCTCTATCAGACCGTGACCCCCGACCGGCCCAGATATTCGGGTCGCAACAACGCATATTGTTGTACAAATTGGTGGATGATGGCTGTTATTTTACATAAAAGCCTCGGCGCCGTGAACGTTGCCTAACGTTAGGGTCAGTTCACCATTCCAATATACAAACATTGTTTTGAAAATGACGCACATAATGTTTTTTTATGATATTCAAAATTACTTCCTATTAAATTTTTCAGCACTCCTAGCCGAATAGATATTCTTGAGGTTCCTACTACGAGATTTACGGTAACAGTGTGGTTGCAGAAAAAAAAATCCACACGCATTTGCTTAAAACTAAGCATTAATTATGACTTTCGATTAAGATGCATTAATTAAAGTTTTAAATCAATAAGTGTATAAATATTTATAATCACTGAAGGCAAATTTTATATTTCTATCATGGTTAAAGATAGATGTGAAAAAAATTATTATATCAGGCTTAAGTTTATTTTGAGGCCATTGTTAAACATAATGGCCACTGATTAAACTATTATTTCATCGGATTAGTATTTGTTTTGACATTTAAAGTGATATAAAAACCTAATATTACTATTTCCGAGGTAAATTTAGATGTCAAAAAATGAAATAATGTATCAGTAATTAAATTTATATCGAACTCTATTCTCTGCTATAAAATGAAGTTGGGATTAAGCGCAGTCAGTTTAAATTTCTATTCACATCCATCTTTAGCCGTAACATAATTATATAGAAATGTCTGTTTATGTTAAATTTATGTTTAATTCTGAACAACCTCGAGGTATTCCTCAGCACGATAATCTTACAACCCGCTTGCTAACATTTGATAGAATGTCAACGTTTTAGAAAACTTTTAGCAAATTAACAGTCTAATGAGCAACATAAATACCAAGGAACAGATATAAATGTGCTACGCGAATGTACTTGACCTGTACTATTATTAATATTTGAAGAACATTCAACCGACCGATAGCATCATTAGAACGAACGTGAACGAATGCTCAATTAAACCGTTCACTCCTCATATTATTCATTCCAATTAGTACAGCAGTCGTGATGTATGCACGATAAGTTGCTGGTTAACATTGCTATTTAACTAGGCAGTTTACGATTGAAATGTTATCATTTTTCATTTCGATTTCACATCGTTAATTTTCAATTTTCAACAATTACGTCATGTCGCTTAAAATTACGGTCAAATTAGGTTATGTTTCACCTATGCGGTTACTTGTTTGTTTGAAAATTAGAATATAATTGAGGTGTTATTTGTTTTCTGTCTATTATTTCTTATTGAGTTGGGGCACGAAGAGCTGATCTGCAATTTTAATTTTGCCGCCATTTTAATTGTTAGCGATAGCTGATAGTCACTCCTGAGAATTTTTATTAATATTCAACCGATTTTCATTAATATATACATACTTCTATTAAATATATTCCTTGCAATACATACTGTTCAAGTATTATCATTCTAGTAACATGTACTTTGGTTTATTTCACCCATCATTCTATACTCATTTTCGTATACGTTTTATCCGAACTTCGCGTAACTCAGTGGCGATTGGTTCCATTACATTTGTTTCGTTCGGGATCTGCTCCCGACTCACTATGAGATCCGGTTCGAACTGGTTTGTTTTGTTCATTGTTGTTCTAATTGGCCGAATAATTGTAGGTTATTAAAAGCTATTTAAACAAAAAATCGTTGTTTTATAGCGCTTTTATTTAAACTTTGAATTTCTGTGAACGCTATGTGTGAGTTTGATGGATAAATTGTATAGAACGACTTTATTTAATAATTTGTTTTTTATTAAACAATAATAATAGGATATATTAGAGGCTTGCATAAACAGAAAAACGAATTTGTCTTTTGCGCAACGCGCCTTTAAAATTAGTAATAACTCATTCACGTATATTTGTCATGCTGCAGGGTTTGCCTTTTATCAAAAATGGATTCCGATGCATCGATCATCGATAAAGAATCGATAAAAGGAATGATTAATTGTTCTTAATCGATATAATTCACGGACTCCCGCGGGGAAGGAGCGCACGAAATTATGTACACGCGTGACACGTCATCCTGACACGCACTTTCGTGACAGACCGTGACAAATTGTTGTGACAAAATATTTCAACAGTTGCATCAATCCTGCACTAACCCTCGCCAATGAACGAAACGCACGTAAACCCTTACATCTCTAAGGCCACTAAAAATTATACCCCATATTGCTGGATTAATAGAACATAAATTCACATAACAAGGATTCCAATAAGCGATTGTGATATTTGCGTATGCGTAACGCATAGACGATGACGTTGCGTTCTCAATTTGAAATTCGAATGAATGGAAATTCGGAAATAAATGCATGGTATTCGAAAATATGAATGGAACAGTCGTGCGATCGGTTGAATGACTCGGCGAACGGAAACCGTTTAATGTATTCAACTTGAAACGTTGAAGTTATAAAGTACGCATGTAAAACATCTGCCATGCCACACTAAAATATTCATTTAGTTGAAATAGTCGATTCATTCATAAAACTTAGCACGACAGCGCGAACTTGCAATGAATGCTGAAGCAACGAATGGAATTGAGCTTTCCATATCTGTTAATTTACTTTATGTTCAAAGCCATTGACGTAAGTCTTTGCTTCAATTCAAATGAACATAAAGAGCTACAAAATTATTTGCGTTTTTTGATACCAGTTACATTTTATGTGATAGTATCATTGTTTATCTATTAATAACAATGGCAAGTCTATCAATCTAATAACTGGAGACCTTTAACGGATAAATTATTTAAATATAACGTATTTAAATAAATAACAATTTATTTCAAAGCAAACTATCCGAGCATTTTAGTTTTTAAAACGTTTGCAATTTGTGGGCCTATCAAACCATCACGTGCGTTAAAGTTATGTTGTTATAATGAGGCACGTTATATTCGGTGTCGACATTACAAGTACAGTTAAGCACAAAATTGTTAGTTTCATTGTGTTTTAATTATGACTTTTATTAGTGCGATTGTAATCGACACGATTACATGCACATTTATTACAAGTGTACAAATCGAAGATGATTTGGGTGGTGAAATCTTTAGGTGTCAAGTAAATTCGATTCAAACGAAACACAAATCAACGTACAAGCGGCATTCCCAGTACTTTGTTCAAATAATAGAGCAGATTAGAGCTTTCTATCGATTATATTATTTCAAACGCGTCCCGAGTCGACCTCTGACACAAATCAAATTCCGATGACTGGTCAATACCCTAGCATAATGGTATTATGATACAAGGTGCTATCACTACTCTTTTTTATCGTATATAATACGCCTATTGTTTGCTGTAAACCATCGGAGCGCGCTTAAAACGGCATTTCTCGTGGCGACGCGAGACTTTTGTAACGGAAACGGAACTGAATACTGACTTGATGAAGTCATTAATCTTCAGTTTAATCCGTCGTATGATTTCGCATGATCAATTCATGAAATCATAAAGGTTATGAAAGCGGTATGATTTTTAAGGATGATTTGATTTTTTACCGCGGCGGTCGCGGGTCGCGGCGCGACATCGATACGAACAGGTCTCGGAATTTTAATGAAACGTTCCGTTTGTGTTGTAATTGGGAATGACTGCTTACGAGTGTGGACGGCCGTTCCGTTCAACGTAATCGCTTATATTCTTTCAGTTAATGACGTTTTATAGATCCAAATATCAGATTCCCATACATATAAAAGTTTTGTACTAGGATGAAATGATATTTTATTGTATCAGATCTGTCCACGTTTCCAATTTGGAAATGAGATTTTTGATTATTAACATTTTATATGACGTTATAGTTAAATTTTGATGAATATTTGAGATTACACCTATATATCTGATTGTTGGTAGACTTTTTTATATTCTACGTAATTATTAATAACACTGGTTTAACTAATAAATATGGCAACGTTATGTATATTACCGTAACAATGTTATGCAATTATCTCGTTGTAAAATGGAAATGAGGTGGAATACGACTGCGGTTGGAACATTACTTAACATAGAAAATGTTTAATCTCGAGTCATCGTTAAACTGAGATTAAACATTGTGTATAAGCTTATAATTTTTTTCCATTTCTATTGCATAGATTGTCACAGTTACCCTTTTAGTTACAACAATGATCGTAATGGAGTTGATATCGGAGATGTTCGAATGCTGAGTCATCTCGCCCACTTCCCATGATAATTGTCCGTGTCGCAGGCTCTCGGAGATTTTCGGAGCACTAATTCGTGTTGTTAGCTTTTTGATTTTGTACAATTATTGTAAGTAAATGATACAAAATAGGATTTATAATTATTAGCTTATAAATGTAT
>DWMG01000327.1:0-21022 GCA_018244855.1 Elbella merops
ACTACGGAAAAATAATCACGGATTGCGTACCTACATTGAAGTATTCTATACAAATAAATTTCACGTGCTATAAGATTAAGGAAAACATAGGAGGAACGAACAAATAAGGAATCTGCGTTCCTTCGAATGTACTAAAAAATATCTCTAAGGCGTGTCAAGACGGCCAACACCCACTTAGCCAGCGTAGCAGACTATGGCCTTTTTTTTTTATAGAATAACTCTCTAATTCTAAGAGAAAACTCATGTTCCAACTTGGGAAAGATAAAAAGGGTCGAAAGATAAAATAATTCAATTGTAAAATGTTTACCGGAAAATATGCGAAATCCATTATGTCTATTAGCGTTTGAAATCTGGTTTTTAACATAGGGCTGTTCTAATTAGCCCCACCTTAATCAGACCAATGGCTTCTGAATCCACAAATTTCATACGGTATTTCCTAGGTCGTAAAAATACATATACTATTTACAATCTCAAATAACGTCAAATTAATTTTCATTTGTGATAAAACTTATACCTGTCAGTGTTAAAACACATACATTACTTAGCCAGAATGCTCACCGTAGTTATATGAGTGCTTTTGGGACTGGCTGCATATATCATTTGATTGTGGACTGTAGACATTGTTATTATCTTTTATTATCTGTCGTCGTGAAATCTGACGGGAAAATTTCAATTTCTTATCGTAAAGTCCAAATATATTTTCCCATTATATTTAAAGAAAATTCTTTTAAAAAACAAAACTTTACCTAATTAACTTAATTCTTATTCCACTTCAGTTCAAACAAATACAATAGAAACAAATCAATATTAATCCGTTAACAAATCAAAATTAACTCAATAATAATAATACTTTCACATTTGTTATGACTCGCAAGAGCCCGTGTACTATGGAAAAAAGTTGTGTACTTAATACAATAGATACCTAGAATTATTTTACAGCAACGGCATAAGTAATGCAGTATAAAACAAATTGAAGTATGTATAAAACCGCCACGGAACATTTATTCGGGACGCCGGTACAATGAATGCAACTGAACCCGGGGCTCGTGAGCAGTATATTTAAAAGGCAATAAAACCGCCAGTGTTGCCATAACTTCCCGAACAAATACCGGTAGATGTCGTTGACTTCTTTACATGCGTTTCCGAATTCGAGAGCACATAATTTATTGTGCTAACAGTTCCTTGAATAGCCGGGATTGAGAGTTGATACTGTTTGTTGCATTCGTTTAAATAGTATATTGGCATTCATTTGATGTGAGTTTAAAGCCGTTTTAAATTGTAAGTCAATCGAATAGACTTAGAGACGTCGGGAAAAGACATATTTCACAATTTTATTTTAAACTAAAACTCTTTATAAAGCACCGTTTGCTGAACACTAGTTTATCATCGACTTCAATAGTTTATTTTATACACGGGTAACCTATTAGAAATGCGAAATATTTATAGTATATTCAATATCCGGAAATATAGTTATTAAACAGAAAATGATGGGATTATTTTACCCATAATCGAGTAACGAGATAAGAGACTCAACAAGTCTAGAATTCATCATCGTCATCAACTTTCTTTATCTGGCCGCTGCTGGACATAGAATTTCTCGCGGAAACGAGAAAGCTTGAAGTAGTAATTTACCATGCTAGCCAAACGCGTGCACAGATTTCGCTATGACATTTTTCTTTACCGTTACAGCAAGTGATGTTTTAATCGTAAAAAAACCTGTTATTTTTAAAGAGAGAAGTAATTATTGGAATATTTATAACAAATTTAAAATTTAACCAATAATTTGTTTCGGTTTTAATGACTCATAATGTCATTCATTCATAAAAACCTGACCAATAAAAGAATACCGCATTATGCGGTTAGCACGTAACAGGAATCGATTTCGTAGTTGTTCTAAATAAAACATACTAAATTATGTACATTTACTATAGAAAATTATCAAAAAAATGTTTTAAATCGCGATTTTACCAGCTGTGTTAAATGGCAAATAAGGTATACTGCGTTTTTCTATTACTTTTTGCTCTATGCTGGCCAAATATTTTATTTTTATTGGAACACACGCGTTGAAATAAAATTCAATACTAGATATGTTATCCGTAAACAGACTGTACCGATTAATATAAGATATTCAGATGCCATTCCAGCGGTTACAAATACATAGATGACGCCTAGTGCGTTTGTAGAGATTGTAGAAATAACACTGTAGAGTCAACCGACACTTAGTAATTTGAAGGAGTATAATATATAAGTACCTATAATACCATCTGAATATAAAACAGCTAATATTTTTTTTTACTCGGCTAAATTATAATGTTAACTCATTATGGATAACGTTTCATTATTTCTTATATTATATGTATGTGATATACGAGTATGTGAGATGAATGAAAGAGGCATTTAAGCAACGTTCTTACTAAGCCACTGCACGTTACACGCAATCAGTGCTCTACACATACTGATAACTTAATCTTCTCACTACGAATGCACCTAAGACTGCAGTCGCCAGGAAGATACTGAAGCACATAGTTATTTATTTGAGAGCATGATGATAATTCATTTAAAGATTATTTTCCAATGTTTAGTTTACCTTAGAATACATTTTCTAGACATGCGATTAGTAAACATGCTCTGTGTAAAAGCAGTTTATCATTTTTTTTTAAATTTGTCACTTTCGTTTTTGTATTTTGGCCGTTTCCAACTTAATATTTTTTAGTATTGCACAACTTAGTTGCCAGTATTATCGCAACTCACTTTTAGCTGCAAATATAAAACACATTTATAACGATATCTTAAGCATAAACTATAGAGAATATATAGCAACGCCTAAAAATTATAGATTGACTGTATATATACGTTTGCAGTATTCTCAACAATTGCGAATTCGCTAGAATAATCTGGCTGAAAATAATTTAAATTCAGAATTTGGCACCCGCGCCTAGTAGCCTCGTTTCGTTACACCAGAGAAGAGACAAGAGGCTTCGCGTTGTCACTGCTCGTACATTATATCAATTAGGCTTTACTTAAAAAGAACATCGGAAATCTAATTAATTGAATGCTACGATTTTTTACGAGACAGTCCCGCAAAATTGATGTTACGAAGAAATCTCTGGTTTCATTTTCTAATTGAAAGTAATTGTTTCGACAACTAATACCTATTTGTGATGATGATGTGTTATGATCTACGAGTACATTAAATACTTTAACTTATACAGTAAATCCTGGTTAATTGGGATTTCAAGGGAACAAAGATTTTGTACCATTTAAAGAGGTTTTCATTTATCAAATTTTCGAATTAGACAGGTTTAATATTATATTTGGCGCATTTACAGAGACCCCCGCTTGTAGAGAACGACATGTACCATTACTCCATTTATAAAGATGAAAATGTTAATAAAAATGCGTATTTTTGATGTTACGAATTAAATGTAGATATGTATTTATTTGTTAAAAAAATACAATGCAGTAAAGTTTATGAGTTATGAACATAATCCATTCATCCACCCATAATATAAAACATTATCAGTGATGTTTTATATTAACGTTTGGACATTTTGTAAACTTTTACTCCCTTGTTTGTAGGTTAAAATCTCAGATACTACTGACAAACAAAGGATGTGCGAAAGAAATTGTTGTACATATAAATTGAACATACTGAACAATCTTGTCGAAACTTGTCCCAACTTAATAAAATATCTAACTTGTTCAGGAGACTGAGCTACACACTCCCAATTATAGAGGTAAACATCGAAAAAGACCTAGAAATCAAATCCCATTTAGCCAGGTTCGAAAAGTTCCGTTAACAGAAATAATTCAAAGAATGATAAAGTGGCGGGACCCCATTGGAATTCTCAATAATAGAGGTTTCTAACTTATCCAGGTGCCCCTTAACCAGGTTTAACTGCATATACAATTATTTCGAAACCCGTATTAGAAAGATTTTGTCATGATACGCGAACTTAAAGCCAAATAGCGTTTGTAAATGTTAAGAATTTAAAAATCCTTAACATATTACGTAATACAATACTTTAGAAGACAAAAAGTATCGTCTTCAATAAGCGTGCTTAGTGTCTATTAACGCCAGGCTAATGTTCAGCTCTACAATAACACGGCTATCGTTTCAAACATTCCAAATTCAAATACTGTTTAAATAGCAATATAGAACTTTTTACTTAATTTATTTTTATTGTGCATAGGAAAATCTTTCATAAGGCCGTTATCTAAATAAACTGAACAGACATACAGTTTCATAAAACATTTAACACGTAACTAGTGAAACGTAGATGTGCACCGTGCTACAGTCCTGTGGCTATCCTTTCGGAGATTACAGGCGTGATTTACGTTTACTGGGTTATAAACTGAACTATACCAAAATTATAGTCATTATTATCATCAATTCAGTCTTCATAATTCAAGCACTAGAATAATGTACGCGGGTGAACAAAAACAGTATTATTAGGCAATGAAGTAGTTTCCAACAATTCTGAATCACGGAGTTATCTTTGTAATCTCGTGCATCCTGCCAGAGGTGACTGCGATGACTAACCTCGCAAACTGTTTCTAACGTCTCTACAATTGCGTTTGTGTAGACTTCCGTTTTTAACTTTTTTATTTATTTATTTTGGCATAAATTTTATCCACTGCGGTTTGATACATTTGTAAGACTAATGTTTTAAAAGTTTTATTTAAATGTAAAGAATTTATGTGTATCTAAATGTCACTGCTGACTAACGTGCGTAAAAAATATGTTTCAAATGCTCATTGCCCAATATTGAGTTACATTTGTAAAGGGTGTTTCTTTGTTTATTGTTTTCATCTATCAATTAATTTATTTTTCGGCATAGCCTAGGTCTAATAGGGAACATTGAAAAGACTCAAATTAATACTAAAGATTGTTAACTTTTAATTAAAAAATCAATTTTGTCAGTAAAACAGTGTTTGATATTGTCCACTTTGCGTGTGATTGTATTATTAATTTGTTTTTATTGTTTCATTTTTTTCGATCTATTTGATCATTTTTTGTGCATAATATTACAAAAAAATATACACATGTAGTTTAAATAAGGATTTTATTAATTATTATAAATAAGGTTATTTAAATGAGGATATAAAATAAAGAAGCGTTTGACGTATAAATGAATATTTTTTATGAAAATAACTTATTATTTCAATTTTTATCATGTACACACAACTTCGATTGTAGAAATGGGAAAGAGCGAAGTGTAACTCCATTGAAAATTGAATTGAAAATTCTTCTGCGCTCGAAATAATCAAATAATCAGACAATCGAATGATCGGCTCGAAATGTAGTATGAATAAACAGTATTAAAGACTGTATTCTAAATAACTCTACTTCCTGTCCACGATGACTAACTAGCAGCAATAATACCGCGCCGCCCGGCCGCGCTCTTCCGCTGTTCCCAAATCTTTGCCAGAAATATTTTGGTTACATCTTTTCAATTATATTCGTGGCATATCACTGTTTTGTTGGGAATAAGAAAATTATTTAAGCTGTTCATTTCCATCTTAACAAATAGGTATGCTTTTAACATGTGAGTTTCCAAGAAGTGTCACGGAGAAATTTTCTTCAATCATTCACCGCCGTCGTTAGGTAGAGATTGTGTGTACAAAATGAAAACTGGTTTAGTCGTTTGTTTACCTTTAGCCGTTAAAATTTATTACGACTTGGCCCTTTCTTATGCGACTTGAGCTTCTGTAATTCATTTATATGGTGAAATTATATCTAAATATGTATCAAGCGTCGTCAGTATAGTCACTTGATACAAAATTACTTATTTACGGCGCTAGTAATGGAGACTATGGGACCGTGATTTTCTGACACGAGAAAATTTATGTCAGAAATGTCGACCAAGCATGTCCTTGTCTCTGGGGACCAAAGGGCTGGCAGTTACTTCGCACAGAGGCTTAGCCTTACAATTCAGTGAGGTAATGCTGCCAGTGTTTTGGGAACCACGCCTCATGCCTCACAATGACATTTTAGATGAACTTTTTTTTAATATTGCTTAATTTAAAATATTGGATATAATATTATTATTATTATTATGTTCAAAATGTCTGTGTGTATTAGTAGCATAGTTTTTAAATAAAAATTGTCTAAGTATGTAAAGTATTCCTTTTTTTCTATTAATTAATAATTCCTTCATCACAGTGAAAATTTCATTGGTTAAATTGTTTATAAAATGTGTATCAATAAAAGCATCAGTTAAAATAAATATGTAGCGCACTTTTCCCTCGAACAGCGTCGGTATCAAATTTTACTTTACAGAAATCCATTGTTATAAAATGGTAGAGTGGTGTGGTATACATACATGTATTTTTATCTCTTTTATGTGCACATTTCCTCTGTACAAGAGAGATGCATTGCATATTTTAGTTTATGCAACTCTACATTTTGTTCGTATGTACTAAAGCAGTAGTTACAGATAATATAACCATTGAAACTATGTGTTGCTTGGAAATTGTTTTTTAATAAAAACTTAAGTGAAGAAAACATTGGAGTTCTTAAACTCTCCCAAACTTTATACTTGAACGAAATGGAACTTTGCTCAGATGGACCCAATACCCGGAAATTGGGGACAGTCCGTTGGAGTCCGCTGGATTTCCTACTCAAATAATTTCTCTTAACTAACCGTCTGTTTATTCATCCCTTATTTGATTGCAAAAATTGCTTTCCCCTCGCCATTAATTCATGTATGTGTATATACTGCGATCTCCAACCCGTATGCCCAGCGTGGAGATTACGGGCATAAACCCCCTTTTGGGGAGGCCTATGTCCAGCAGTGGACTGATATAGGCTGATGCTGATGATGATGATGATGATGTATACACAACATGTACATACATGATTTTAAGATATTTTTATAATTTCATTGTATAAAAATTATATCACATTTTCCTAAGATATTACTCCTTATCCAGTTGTACTTTTTTTATTTCAAAAGATTTTTTATCGTTATTTGTTTTTTAATATGCTTATGGTATTTTAAAACGCCTATAACATAATTTTGAAAATCAACAGCATTAAAGGTGTTTGTTTTTTGTCGATTATCAACTGATTAACTTCAACTTAGTTTAAGATTCACTTTACACCTAGTAAGATCAAATGTTAACAAGACAAAAACGTGTCATATAATTCAAAATAAATGTGAATCCTCCTGACTCTACTTTCCTACGCCTACCTCACAATAGATTTTTATTATTGCTTATTGTATTTTGTTATAAAATATATCTTTATGTTAAACACTGCGGTATCTCAACTGTTCTGGTCCCGAGTGGCTCGTACCTGGACGCCAGAGGCTACTTCATTTGCATGTTGTGGTTTGCCAAATTTTCGCGAACCAGACTGGTCACTCACTTAAGTCATTGAACTCGTTACAATATAAAAATGGTACTGAATGTTATTACGTCCCTAGTAACTATATACAACTATGGTAACGGTAACTATGTACATATAAAACAAGGTAATTATATGAAACTAAATTCAGAATTACTTGTTTAGTATAGAAAATTCTATATTTTCTATCTGCTGTTAAATATTTGTTTTTTATTATAAACAATATCTGCGAAAAATTTTTTTATGATGACGTCATTTTAAAAAATGACAATCAAAATGTATAGATTATGAAAGTTTAAATTTTCAACCTTATATTTTATAATCATTAACATGAGATAGCCAAGGATTATTCTTGAAAAAATATAGCATTAATATAATTGCTATTAATAAAACTTAATGGGTAGAGAGTGACAACAAACGTTACATAACGTTAGTAGCAGTGACAGCCTAGTGGTTAAGAATTCAGCCCCTCACTCCAGGGGTGCCGGGTTAAAATCCATGGCGCGCACCTCTTTACAAAAGTGTGTTTCAAATTTAAATATGACTTGCTAACGGTGAAGGAAAACATCGTGAGAAAACCTACACACCATAGAATTTAAAAAAAAATTTCTAAGGTGTGTGAAGTCTGCCAACCCGCACTTGGCCAGCGTGGCAGACTATGGCCTTATCCCTCTCAATATGAGTGGAGACTAGTATTCCAACAGTGGAATTGTTGTGAGTGTGTGAGTGAGTGAGTGAGTGGAATTCCAACAGCGCAGATGTCAATATAACTTTGTGTAAAAATCGGTATAATTATGAACAATGACATGGCTTAGTTCGACAACTGGGTGGTCAAAAATGTTACGGTGATATGGCTCCAGGTATGAAAGGTTCAATAAAATTTTCAGTAATATATATGAAAATTACTGTTACCGATAACGAAAAACACCTTCGCCCTTTATGTAGATATCACAGGTTGTGACGAGAAGAATGCCATATTATTTCTTCTTTAATAACTTTCAGTATGTATGTACATATGTACATAATAATTTGTATTTATAAATATCCCTAAATAATTATACATTTAAACATGAGAATAATACATTCGAACTGATGTTAAGGATGATAGAATTTATTTAAATTTAATTTTTTCCTTTTTTTAAAATTTTGACAACGGAAACAGTTCGTCAAGTATCAGGCTTTTCTCCTCCTATAAAAAGAGACAAGAAAATAAGAATTTAGTTAAAAATGACAAAGCTTTATATCTGCTGCGCTTTTCTCGAATATTGAAAAAATGAAATGAAAAAATATGCACAAGACTTCGCTCCATATTTGTTAAATTCTAATATTTATTCAATGTACAAATTATTAAGGAACAGTTCAAGCCAGCGATAAATAGTTTATGAATTTGTTTAAATATATGGATTACACAGCAAACAATTATAAATTACATTGGTATAAGACCAAAATTTATTCCAACACCAGCGATTCACTATTAATTTCTCCCAAATGGAAGTGAACATAAAAAAATAATTGTCCCCGGCCGTGCCTAAACAGTCAGTGTGGATATCTGCGAGTATGCCAGCTCAATCCTTCTAACCTTGTTAGAAGTTATCTCGGCACGTTTCACAATAAATACCCGTACACAAAATAATCCGTACTACTGCATTATTATAGACGCCTACTGTACGTTTCACATAATTGCGACAATTAACATCACGTTTCCTTTACTAATTAGAACTTTACTGGTCGCAAAGCATTCCGAAATGTCTGAGTGTATTTAATGTTTGAATTAAAATCTGATTTTACTAGTAACTAATATATCTTTGGCAATTTCTTAAAGTGGTTAAAGAAATGGCATAAACTCTTTATCTTTTCCCGGAAGGTAGTTATGGCAATACGCTCACCAACTATTATACTCGTATGACGCTATACGTAAAACGGCTGGAATATCGGACTACTGCACTCTGCCTATCACTTCGAGGCAACTTACCATTGTTTACACACATGTAAACACATATACATGTATATCTCACATCAATACCGAACACGCTTATATTTAGAACGTTACAAACACTCACAAAACGTTAATCCATGTCGGTTCAGACGTGTGACTTTAACTAAAGACCCGGAGGAAAACTCAAAGGGTTTATCCTATTATTTTTGTTACTTTATTACGATTTTTTTACGAAGTACGTAGGATATACACACATATGTACGTCACTGAGTATTTAAGCCCCAATGATATGCACAACCATTGGTAGGTAGCGTTATTTAAAAAAAATGAAAAACAAATCACATATCACTTTAATTTTCTGAAAAGCAATCACTTGATGTACTTGATCGCGACATCCATCACATAGGCGGATTTATAGTGATCAATGTGCTGATCAGAGGAAATGAAATATGTCACGTAAGGTGCGTTCACAATCAATTTGCATTATATTATAAACTTATTATTATTACAAACATAATAAAAAAATATTCAACTGTCGGGTAGAATAAGGTATTGTATGAATAATAGTATTTCCATAGTCCGTTGCTGGACGTAGGCTTCCCCTCAAGAGTTTTTGAACATGATCCCCACACTGGGCATACGGGTTAAGGTTCGCAGAGCACAAATTTTCGCACCCCTTGCGATACGACATTTAAACTAATATCATTAAGACCAAACTAATTTTGATATTTGACTATTATACACGAGTATATATTATGTACATTAAACATGATAAACTAATTTTCTGTGTATGACCCCACGTAGATATTTTCTGGGTGAGCCCACAGATTATACTCGTATAGACCACCATTTAGAATCAATGCCTTAAAAAAGCGGTACGAATTATTAAAATTAACGAATAACCGAATGGAATGAAGTATTCATTCAAAAAATGAACAATTTAGAAATAAACCGTTGCCACAATTGGAATGCTGTTTTTCGGTATTGAAATACGTTTTTTTGTATCTAATGGTTTATCGTCTCTTCCTCTCCCATCTGAACAATGGGCTATTACATTCATGGACAGAGTAGAACACTCTAGATCATTTTTATAGCTCTGTCCCTCGATAGCGCCCGTCCTTCCATTAAGTGCAGTGTCTTGATTTTTATTATATTCAATATTACTAAGCCTGCTTCGTTTTTCTTGAAGTCTTATAAAATACTTTTAAAGTCTTACCAGACTATGATTCAATGGTCTATGATTCAATTAATAGTTTATTTGAAATTGCATATATATTGCTTCTTAGGATCATATTGAAAAATTTCATTACATGTTTCAATTAATATGGTTCATAATACTTCAAACGAAACATTTTTCTTTTTATTTAAGTTCAATTCGAAATAGGCAAACAAATTATATACAAATTTTGAAGAAATTACGTATATATTCTTAAAATTTAATTATTGAGTGTGTACTTTGATTAGTGGTAATACACAAAATACAGACAAACTTTTAAAGGATTTCTTAATTTAACGATTATACTTAGAAAATCTTAATAATAAATTTGGTCCTCTATTCTTGGCTTTTACTATATAAGTGTTACTATACGTTACTATATAAGTGCGTCTACTAAGTGCGTTACTATATAAGAGGGTCTGTAGGAATGAATGATGTCCTTATTGTGTCTCCTAGGCATCTACAACACAAGAAGTATTAAGTATTGAAGAGCTGTGAGTGAAAATAATTCTTACAAATGATCTATTCAGTTACACCAATGTGAGGGTTGCCTTTACAAGCTCGCTCGACGTGTCAATATACTGAGTAATATTCGAGCTGCCTCCACGCACATGCACGCTACATATAAGTACCCTTGTGCTCCGTCGTGTTTGAAGAGACGTATCATCTATTTCGCACTATGCATAGAACGCGCGGAATGTGCAGTCGCTTAGAATTTTTGATTGGATTCCAAAATATATTATGGTAAGGATACAACGTAATATAACAGCGTGAGAGGATAGGATAGGATGGCGGAAGGATATGTAATAAAACCTGTAGAAGTCGACACGACAGTGAATCATTTCATTATCAATAAGTCTCTCTCTCTGATAAAAGGGTCATAAACTACACAACTGAATGCAAAACTATTGTATCACAATTACTGCCACGTTTGTATGAGAGAAATGTAACTACAAACATTCAGAGATAAAAATATAAGCAGTGTTTACCGATAAAACAAACTAAGCAATCACAGCTAGCAAACTCTGCCGTATTGTCGAAAACAAATGGCTACTGGTATTGGTATTAGTGACATGATTTTCCGATAAAACTTATTGCTTATTAGGTATATAATTGATTACAATTTTTGTTTTCTATAAGCAAACACTTATGTTCTCGGTAGCTAGATAACTCATACAATATGTTTGACTTGTTAATACTCTTGACAAAATATCTTCCAAGTATAGATGTCATAATATCTTTTGGGTGTAGATCATATCATAGTACCTACTCAGAGTTTGCACTCGAATATTACCCACAGTATTGCGTACGATATCGAGTATGTACAAAAGTGCGTACACAAAATATGCATCCTTTAATAGCAGTGATAGCCTAGAATTCAGACTTCTAGCCCGGGAATACTTTGTTCCCATCCCGGCGAGTAGTGGTTTAAGAAAAGGTGCTTTCAAAGATTCAAAGGCATTTGCTATAACGATGAAGGAAAACATCGTGAAGAAACCTGCATACATAGATTCCTTCATTATGTTATCTAAGATGCGTGAAGCTTCGCAATCCGTACTTGCCCGTCATGGCATACTATAGTATACCTTAAGTTCTTGTTCTGAGAAGCGACCTGTATTCGACAGTGGAAATATAAAAGGTTTGATAATGATTATAGTGCAACCTTTCACATTGCTCGCAGCCGTGTGCAATAGCACTTGCACACTGTGTGATAATGATATCATGTCCCATATTGTGTAAACAGTGTCAGACCTCCGCACGACACATGATTAATGTGACCACATAATGTAAATACGAGCTACGGCGTCCATACGAGTAACACTGTCGATGTAATCATGAAATTAACCACGGATTTTTTAAATAATGTAACTTACATTTTCAGCCCTACGTGATTAACAATTTACGACTTTCCTGATTGTTTTCCGGTATAGACAGGATCTACATATTATTAATATTTTTTATTTGTGATAATAGTGACTGCCATTAGAATATCAAAGTATTATGAGCATTCGATGATTATGCCAGAAGCAAAGTATTTTATGTTGCAAAATAATAAAAGCTATGATGAAATCCGAAAGATATTTAAAAAGAGAAATCCTATTCCAAATAATTTTGTTTTATATTTGGTTTTATACGCGTCCAGTAAATGTGAGTATACCAATCGTTTCAAAAACAAATAGCATTCCCCTCACCTGGACACGTAGTACATTAAAAGGTGTACATACATCTAGATGTCTTCATTGGCACGATCGTGTTGGCGCGGTTCTACTTATTACAAGCTCACACGAACCGCGTTGAAAACGACAATACGGAATCTAATGACGTGAAACACGAACGGCGGCGGCCGCTATTTTTTCAACGAGATGTAATTACAACATAGGACCAAGGTTTCTTTTTGAACTATCACGTACATATATATTAACAACGGAAATTTTATACGAATATTTTTCTACGTAAAATTAATAATAAATATTTTCAATTAATACTCCAAGGATCGTGAGAAAAACAAAAGATAACACTATGTAGTGGTATCGATTTCAGTTTTCCACTCAGGGGTTGAAGCTTAAAACTTCCCATGTACATTTGCCTATACAAAATAATATCATCTGTAAGAAATGTATACAGCTTGGAGCTTCAATTAAAAGGTCAAAGTTTACATCAATGGCAACCGTCTGAAATTATATTATTAGTATAATATTCACACTAAAGAGATGAAAAGTATCTTCATACGTTATGTTTTAAGGACAACTTGACTTGTTCTATTAAAATATTATTGAAATTGTAAATTAGAGATAGCATAAAAGCCTTAAACAGTGAATTAAGAAAAGTAATAATGCTTAAGAATCAAGATTAACCATGGACATGACTGGATATATGAAAGTTAATATTTGGTAATAATGTAGAAGGTAATTGTAATTATATTAAAATGGCTACGTATTCATACAGAAACTATGGATAAATTTGTTTCATCTCTTTTGTATTTCATAATTACAGTCTGGGCAAAAATGTTCTATTAAAGTGATTAGTTCTTTTTTATTTATCTTTTTTATTACAGTTTTATTAATGTCGTTCTCACACGAAAATTATTGTATTGGCTTCTCTGCAAACCCGTTGTTAGAACTGATGTTGATTAAATTAAATAACTATATACATAAATAATGATGTTATGAGAAAAAAAAAATTGACACGTAGAAATTGTTGGTTTTGAGTTTTGGTTGACACTTTATTTTCAACATACTAATAGGTATATGTTTTGACACTCCTTAACAAGAGCAGCTCGCCCTGTATAGAAAAAATGACGCCGCAAACTACTGTTTCTGAAAGGACCTGTTGAGTGGCATGTTAGTCTTTCAATTACTTGTAAGAACATACCACATCCACGACCTGTATTAATAACAACAGGAATAGTTCGATTCGAACACACGTTTCAGTCATATTCGTGTATAAACATTCGTTTTGTAGACGAACACATTGTTACATCACAATATGAAAGTTTGGATGTAAAGTCAGACAGAAATAAATGAAGGAATAACTGAATGAATGCATAGGTGACAAAATGAATGAATGCGAAGAATACGTAGGACGCTTTAAACTCTTTATTTCGACCCTTTTATCTTTACGCTGTTGAAATATGAATTTTCTTTCATATTGAGAGGGTTAAGGAAATAGTCTGCACGCTGGCCAAGTGCGGGTTAAGAACGCCTTAGAGATTTTTTTTGTAAACTCTAAGATGTGCAGGTTTCCTCACCGTATTTACCTTCACTATCAGCAAGTGATATTTAATCTTAAAACGCACTTTTGTCAAGAGGTGCGCGCCCGATGATTTTGAGCCCAGGACCACTGGAGTGATAGGCTGAATTTTTAACCAATCGGCCATCACTGCTTACTTTAAGCTTTTGAACTTTATATTTATATGGCTTAAAATAAAGAGACGGGAATAAAACGATAAATATTAATGATAGAAGTAAGGGACTTATAATTGATTTCAGTTTATTTTATACAAATGATTGTGTAGCACAAATGTATATATACGCTACAGGAAGAAAACGAGTTCCACGTCGTATTCAGTAAAGAAGTGCCACAAAGGGATGAAGCTAAGTGACGAGGATAACACAAAAGGGGTTCTATAAGAAAGCAATTTCTTTCAGACAACCTTTATGTCTTTGTGCTACGAACAGAGTCAGAGACGGGTGGAGATTGGAAACAGATAGAGATTATACGGAGATATGTGTCCCAATATTCTGTGACGAATGTTTCAAATTTTGGTGATTTAACAACAAACCTGTTATTATTTTTCAATATAAAAGTATCTGTATTTTAATTTACCTATATTACAAAGGTGTCTTTGTCATTAATTGAAACAGATTGGTAAGTCTACTTATGATTTAATACATGTTGCTGATAATTTTAAGAGCTAAATTGGAATGACTGATGCATATAATAGCTTATAACTTCCCTAATCCAGAATATTGCACACAAGTAGTCCTAAGTAATGCAAATGTAACATCAGACCGATGGGACAGTCAGAGGAGTGTAGTGCACCCCCACTTTTCACCAGTAACGTTTACGTCCCATGGAATAGGTGGTGGCTTGTTGCCATACACCGGGCACAGATCCAGACTCCGAGTCACTACTAGAAATTCTAAATTAGGAAAATCCAAAAGTACCCGGGATTTGAAGCTAGAATCTTCAAATCGGCAATTGCGCTTGCAACCACTCGACCAACGAGGCAGTAACGGGATCTCTCCTTTGTTGTTACGAGCATAATTGGAGCGATACATTCTCTGGTTACACCGTCTTAAATTAAAAATCTATATTATCGTGAACATTATCCGCCTGTCACACGTCACAGTCTCCATTATTAATATTATGTACATGCCAAATTATACATTAGCACGTCTTTTTTACTACCTACCCACCCCTGCCACTGGTGAAACGTCGGAGTGTACTGTACTCCTCTGCCTACCTCTTCGAAGATTACAAGCATAGTCAATAAAAATATAAATTGTCACACTTTAATAAATTTGATAAATATACAAAATCTACAAACATTTAAACCTTCTTTCTTCAACATATACGTCAGTGTCTAGTTATGTCTAGTTATACTATAAGAAAAGGTGTTCAGACTACATTCAGAATACTACGCAGATCTTATATTTGAAGTTAAATATTATTAGGTGATGACCCATTACAAATGTCTCAATAAAACTCTATAAATATTTTCAATTGTTCATCCCTCAGCCGGATAAACCGCTTAACCTAGATAACTTTGCGAAATTTTTCGATAGAGTACGTGAGAGTTTCACCTCGCTCTCCAGGTGGAGGATTAACAATAACACAAGCAAAAAAGCATTTGCTATTGGCGATCCAAAACTATCACCAAATTCATTAAGTTATAATAAGTTTTCGTTAAATACTAATTAATCTTATGGACGAGACAACAAATTTTACGTTCGACACAAAAATATTGGAACTGTCATTTTGACGTACCTATGGCCGGCCAATTTGATTTAAATCGTACATACATACATCCAAGAGTTATTACACACTTCATATATCGCGGCTCATAGCAAAATAACAATGGAATTTGCGCATAACAACATCAAACTCGATACCGTCAAGGAAAACAAACGAACATTTGTAATGAAAATCTCAATAAAATGATGGTATTGAACAAAAAGACCGCAAGCTCATAAAGCCTCGCGTGTTCCAGCATGTCCCACATCGCTAAAACTTACAGATTCTAAATATGCGAGCTGGTGCATTTCGTGACTCTGCAACTGTTTTGTCGACATCGCGCGCGTCTCACGTTTTACATTATACGGATATTGACTATTGAACGTGCGAGTGTACTACACTCCTCTGCCTACCCTTTCGGGGATTATAGAAGTTAAATTTTGTTTTTTGTTGCGAGTATTGAACTATTATCTTTCGTTGAACTTTGGGGTATAGTACAATTCTATGCCTACCCCCTCGAGGATTATAGGCCTGATGTTACGTTTTTTTTATTACGAGTATTGAATTAAAATCTACTGCAAATAAGGCAGGTTAGGTTATTTTTTATTGAGCGTGGGACTATACTACACTCTTCTGTCTACCCTTTCGGGGATTATAGGCGTGATATTACGTTTTTTTATACGAGTTTTGAACTATAAACCTACTGCAATTAAGCTAGGGTAGGTTAGGCTATCTTAGATTAGGTTAGGCTGCTCAAGACTGCATTAGTTACGCACCAATACGCATGTTTGTCCAATATTAGATAATAATAACAATAATTGTTATTATTACCAATTATTTGCAAAACGTGATTTGAATTTGAATTATACAGGTATTAAATAATGAAGGATTTAAGCCATGATCATTTAAAGATTACGTCGTTACACTATTGGGCACGTTAAGGTTAATTTAATAAAGTCCGTTAAACGAGTTCGCGCCAAATCTGTATATCCACTAATCGACCGTAGAAAAGCTACTTGGACATGATCTAGTTTTATCGCAATTGCGCATAGAAAACTGGTATAGAATTAAAAAAGGATTGGGAGTTAGAAACACGTTTATCTAGTTAGCCTTATCCAATCTCGTGCGCCGTTCATTCGTAAACAGTCATTATGAAATATAATTTCAATGGTATGAAATTCTACATCAATATCATCAGCCTAACTCAGTCCACTGCTGGACATAGGCCTCCTCCAATGAGCGCCATCGCGCCCTGTCCTCAGCTTGCCGCATCCAGCATCTGCCTGCAGCCTTTCGCAGATCATCCTCCCACCAGGCCGGAGAGTGAGAGATTTAACCATAATAGCATTTCAACACTCTGATAGAGTGTTTAAATCCTATTATGGTTAAAACTGGGAATCTGCGTATAAGATCCTTTGAATTGATTTGTAACTTCTTAATCGTGTCCTCGTGACTGAGGATCGTGACCACGATAGGTGGTTTTGCTTGTAAGGACTTTCCGGGTCTTCCTACATTGGATTAGCACACACACACAGACAATTCTAAGCTTATTAGTTATTATCTCAAATAACCAGTGGGACGCTAATCCAGCCAATGATATTGACTCACAGCCGAAGGTCGTAGAATTGGATCTTGTATTGAACAAATATTTGAGTTATATACACAAATGTTTGTCCCGATTTACTGTAAATATTATTGATATATGGCAATAGATGTATTACAGAGGACTAAACATTTTTATTTACGTCCGTTTTGTCCTAATTAAATCACGAAATAAAAGCTATTCTTTCATACTCAAGTCATTTCAAGAACTTAAACTTAAGGTTACTTAACAAATGATAGGCAACGCGAAATAAGTATAAAGAAGGTAATATTTCAGACCATACCCATATACATAGGTAAGCATTAAGTTAAAAAGTTACATATTTGTATACAAATACATCTGACTGTCATGATACTGATTGTAACAGTTACATTACAGTTACTAGCGAGATTAAAATATTCCGCTTCTAACATCAAAATAACTGTTTTATTCCCTAATTTACGTAATTCCTAAATATCCCTGATATCCCCAAACGACATGGCCAGCGTGGTGATTATGGGCCAAAACCGTTCAAGGAAGCCTTTATCCAGAAGTGGACTTAAGCTGATGATGAATCGCAGCTTCCACTACGTAGTTTTCCGTCCGCGTGCTTAGTTTAATAAGCACAAAATAAAATTCAATTGGTGCCGCGTATTATGAGAGAACATTTTTCAAAGTTAATAACCTCGTAATACATCAGTGTCACGTGCTCACAAGAAGTTACGCAGGACTTGGAGCCCGCCGTGCACAATGCATCACGTTATAAACAAGCACAAGTATCTCATGTCGCCTCATAAAGATTTTTAATTTTATTTATATATGTAACGTCATGTATATATAATGTACCTAATGTATATGTATAATGTAATGTAGGTCGCTTTATATAATCTATATATTAATAAGTGAAGCAAAAACTTTGTACCCCTTTTTACGAAAACTGCGCGGACGGAGGAGTATGCATGTATGTAGTAAATAATGCATAAAAAATACATTAAAACAATAAAAAAATCATAGATGGAAGTATGCGTGTGTGTGTCAAATGCATGGTATTGTGTGTTTAGATACGCTGCCATGCATTTTCTACACACACGCATATATATAGGTACCTAAACTCTGTCGTTTATGGTTAAGGTCTATAGTCAAATTGAGAATAGGTGAATATTGTTTGTCTTTAATATTTAATGTATGTGTAATACGTGTTACAAATTAAATAAACCATTTAATATTTAGGTTCCCATTGTCAATGTCTGACAACAGACGTCAACAGACGTCAATAATAAAATTGTTGTCAATAAGTAGTACAGAGGAATAATGTACATAAGCGTCGTCTTTTACTTTAGAGCCGAGACAACGCTCAAACTGATTGTTTTATGATTGACTATCGAATTTCGATCGCTGCTAGGCCTTCCTTTTATTTCCTTAACCTTCATTTTATTTCCCTATTCATTATAAATAAAATAGAGTTATTAATCACATACATGAAAAAAACTTGGCAAACGCAGCGTAGGACGCTCCCCAGCTAGGTGGAGCACGGAAAGTGGCTGGCAGTGGTTGGATGCGAAGAGCTGAAGATCGAGCTTAGTGGCGTGCTATTGGAGAGGCCTATGTCCAGCAATGAACGGGAGTAGGCTGATAATGATGATGATGATGATGAAAAAAATATTTTTGTGCGAAAAAATGTATGCAATAATAGTCCTTAAGTAGGTGAACTAACTACTTTATACTATTATTATTACTATTATTATTATTATTATTATTATTATTAGTAAGTAAATTTATCTTACTCAAAGCTGGTTCCAGAAGTCTTACCGCGTATGAGAACGGCGGTCGCGTCTAGTATTACATACAGACCGGCAACCTCGTAGTTCAGACCGAAACACAAGTTTCCTTAATAACAATTGTTTCAAGGTATTACAGCTACAACGGTGGTACTGTAGTGTGCCGTTTTGAAAGACGGACAATTTCTACTGTGTAGCCTACTAGACTAGACTTAGACTACTAACACAAACCTCGGGTCCAACAATGGAACTAACAATAAATAATGAAAATGTAAAACCTTTTGACTTTATTATTTAATGCAGTATTAGGATAATATATAGGATATGTCTGATATAGCGGAGTGGATTTGTTTTCCAAGCAAAGACGAGAAAAGGATCGAAGCATTTCATTAACAAGGACCCCTTTTTAAAAATACACTGATAGAATATCAAGGCATAGAAAAACAAATCCAAATTTTTACAGATTTTTCTTATGACTGTATACTTAGTAATAATGCTCGTAGCAAGGTAATAAAAACAGTCTTGAAGTGTGAAAAAAACATTTTTCCAAGTCCGTGGTCCAAAGTAAAATCTGGAAAAACTTCGATTTTTTTCTTCACAATACATTAGGATTGAGCAATGGGTACACATTGCTTTAATTTTTTTTAATCTTTAGATCTCAAAAGTAGACACATCAAGTTTTAAATATCTGATTTTACAGCTCTGATATGACTATTTTTAAAGACAATACAGTCATTCGAAAAATCGCTAGAACATTGGATATTTTTTTATACCTTATTATTTGTTCCTAGTGTAAGAGTAAATTAGCAGAACTCTTATACACTACTGTATATAGCGATGAGTTTTTTAGGTCAGAGGGTAAAAACTGAAAGATATGACCCAGTTTATTACAATGTTATAGTCGAGAAAATAAAAACTCAATAATGAAATTTTAGTTACACTGTAGCCAATTTTCCCGCTAAACTAAGCTTAACCTAGCTCGTTGGATTCAAATAATTCATTTATATAAACATCAACACATTTCACCTGAACTCCCAAGCACATGGAGGTATATATGTAAGTAATCCTTTTTTGGCTTACTTAGAATGCGTCTTGTCGTTTTGCTAAAACAGGCACCACTGAAAATGAGTTTATGTTTGTACTCAATAATCTACTCCATACGAATATTAGACATATCCACGGCTCAGGCCCCAACGCGGAACTGTTATTTTCCCCTAGCGCGTCGGAAAAATCGTTGAAAAGACGAAAATCTCCAAATGGTGACGATGTGTGAAATTTTACGTAGCTTTTACATAATGCTCTTTTCGCATTCATATGAAGAGTTAGGTGAAGTATTCCGGTCTCGCGCTTGACCAATAAAGATGTTTCATTCAAAACCCTACTTTACTATTCAACAATAGGGTTCCGTTTCGTGTGTACATTGGAAACTTTTTCCTAAAATGCAAATAATTTTTTCATGATATATGGAAATTAAAAAGTTCTGCGTAACTTTCATGTTGAAGCGCCTCGCGTGGTGACTTCATAAATATGTATAATGCAGTAATAGAATTGCGATGTGCAGCTGTTACGACATTCAATATAATTTTCCAAAGTCAAGAAGATATTTAGTACGAATTTTAGCTAAATATAAAGTGGTCAAAGGAAAGTATTTAAATTTGATACAAAAAAACAAATAATGCCTTTATATAATATGTGAGATCAT
>DWMG01000328.1:0-21020 GCA_018244855.1 Elbella merops
ATGCGCTTTAAATGTATTCCGAGTGTTTTCAAATTTGCTCTCGTTCGTCGAATACTTCTTTACTTGCACTTAAATGTTCGATCTGGAATCGGCTTAAAACCAATTGCTTGAATAATGAAATAGTGTAAAACGAGTGGAAGTTGATTTTAGTGTTGCCATTTGTGTGTTTCAATAACAAAATTTCTTTGTGTTTTTATAAATGTATAGTTGTCTGATATTTATTGGAATCCTATCTTGTTAGTTGCTACTTTCGTTTCTTACTTTGATTTTAGAAGGAATTTAAAAAGTATTTTAAGCATTATATGTCATTTGTTAGATGCAAGTTTTTTTCAGACCAAATGCAACAATAATAACGAAAATTTTCACGGAAAAATGTAATAAATATATAGTCCGAAAAAGTTACGCATTAACAAATTTGCCTATAGTGTAGTACATTCTCCCAAGCACAAATGCGATAAAATTCATTCAAGACATTAAAAACAACGTTAAGTTGAAATTCAACAGCAACCTTACATTTTTCCAGTTTAAAATGCAGCGTATATCGTTCTCCATCGCATAATGTATCTTGAGGCGGGAATTCACTTCGATCTTTCGCTATTTTATTGCGTGATGAAAATACCAACAAACACTTTATCGGGTGCAAAATATTTTTATAACAAACTATTTTTTTATACACAAAATATATTTTTTTGCAACATATCAATATATTCAATCAAAATTTATTTTAATAAAATTAATTTATTACTTGGATTTAATTTTTAGTTTCATTATTGTAACATTTTAATTTTAATGAATTCGATTTCTGTTAAAATTTAATTTTGGAACATCGGGAAACCAATTTGTATGTATTATATTTTTAACATAATTATGTTGTTGCCTATATTCCACAATATAATATATTTGATTTGATTTGCAGTTATATTTGCTGTGGGTAATGCATGCATTCAACAGTATGTTTAAACGAAACTTACTAAAATCTAATTTCGATATTAAAAAAACTAAATTTTCTATTATTATTCATCATCATCAACTCTTATTTTATTGACACGCTGACTGTCAGACACGAGTCTACTCTCAGAATAAAAGGATGTTAATTCTATAGTCCGCAACGCTGATCAAATGCGAGTTGGTTATTATTATCTTTAAAAATGTATTTGGAATTTCAGTATTCAGTGACATATATTGAAGAGGATATATACGCGTATGTGTAGGAAGAATGGGCCGGTCTGCAAAAATAGAGATATTTGACACTCGTTGCTCTATACTTACCTACCTCGTAAAGGACCTGGCGTGATGGTAAAATATTATTCAATGCAATAACATTGAATATTATATATAGCATATAATTAACAGGATTAAATGACGTGGAAAGACCGAAGTTTGAATATAAGCTGTCAGCGAGCTGTCTCAAGTATTCGAAGTTCAGTGAATGACGGGATTGGAGGTTCATTTCTCAAGGGGACGCGGCGTTGTTGGCGCTTGGAAGCGAAATTATTATTATAATCCGAGCCACGTACGTAGCTACTCGTAACCGTTTATGTACACAGCGTTGTCAAAGGTCACAGCGCCGAGAAGACGACGGGAGCAACACCCGCAGGGCTTATTGTCTCTAGTGCATAATGAGACCGCTCGCCGACCCCTGACACCTGATAGGAACGACTTACAGAAAAATGAGACCATGTAAATACATTTTTTCTTTTTCCTCTTCATCTGTAGATATTGAAACCGGCCAGTCAATTTCGTAGAATTTCTATAAGTATTATCAGAATGTTGTTTTAGAAAGAAGTTAGAAGTTTCCGAAACTGGTGTGAATGTATGAAGTAAGTGATGAATCTGGAAGAACTGCGGCAGATTTGTAATCTTGGTGCTATCTGCCTATCCGGTAAGGGACCTATAGTGAAGAAATTATAGTAAGAACATAATATTTTTAAATATCAAAGTAACGATGTTTTAATTAACATTTAACCAACCAAAGTTTAACGGAAATTATTGATTTTTCGAAAATTTATAAGGGTATGTGGATATCTCGGGGATCTTGTAACAAATGATTATGATGGTAGTATTATCTTTCCATCATTAAACCTGAGCCTCTATTTAAAGGCTTAAGACTATGTACAGTGTCATATATGTACGTTCGTATATACCAATGTGTTGGCGAGCAGACACGCATTAGAAAACTTTACAGAGAATGCTAGTAGTTGAATTCAATCAGCAATTTTCTTTACGAATTTTTGCCATAAATTCACAACATGCGGAACATATATTCTTAAAATTAACATTACTTTAATAAACACCTACTTTGAAGTAAATGTGGTGCTGAAGACTGTAAACATAATACATTTGATTCTATAATTTTATATTTATGCTATAGATATGTGCGATGGCGCTCATTGGGGGAGGCCTATGTCCAGCAGTGGACTGAGATAGGCTGATGATGATGATGATGATGATGTGCTTACTACTTTTTCTTGTAATCGGCGCAATATTTCATAATATTTAGAAATTATATCACTCCTTGAGATGACTCGTATTTGGTCACAAGACCACTCAAATATGACTTATAAATGGATTTTCATTCTCTTGATACAACTTAGGGTTCCGCAGGTAATTTGCCCGTCTATTGTTATATCAGGCTATACTTCCGGAAACCTTTGTATCCGATCTGTGCCGACCCCGTAATTTTTTGCTCTTCCCTAATATAACCCAACCCCCGCCCTGGGACTGCAGATGCTACATAAAACTACAACCTTCGAAGCTGGGAGTTATTCTACTTCGAAGTGACATTAGAACAATTTTGTGTCTCAAAATAACTTTGGCAAAAACAATTTATGAGTTACGATGTCACGAATTATCCTCCTACGAAGTGACCTCAGAACAAGTTTATGTCTCGGAATACCTTAAGCAAAAAAATTATAACGTAGTATACCGCGAATTATCCACCTCAAAGTGACATTAGAACAAGTACTCTATTGATGTACTTTGAGCATACACTCCCTAACCCGCAATTAAACAGGGAAGTTCTGGAAACTTCCAGCGTAGGCATTGTTCCGAAGTCAATTGATTACAAGTCACCGGTTAAGTTTACTGAGGATTTAGTCAGCTACGAAGGGGGGGGGGGGGGGGGAAGCAATCAACGCCGGGCTTCGGGTTTCCGTGGAACAATAACGAGGTTCAAGATGATTTGAATGTTAAACACCATTTCTGTGTTTAATAATATAATAGGTCAGTTTAATATCTTTGCGAATATCAAATATAAGGCGTGTTAATAAGTTGGTAAATTTCCAAATATTTCATCATCCAGCATTCACATTAAACATTTCATCATCACTTACAGAGTAGGCAGAAAGCATCAAATACAAAATATATCTGTGACCTGCCGAGCACATTCTACATCCATCATTTTCTGTTGTCCAAATATTTAATTCGCCTATTTTTTATGAAACGAAAAGTCCCATCTATATTAATGTCGTTGACGATTTCAAATTCCTCTTTAACGTCCAAAACTCATTAAAAATATTAATGTTAATTGCTTTAGTACGTATACATAACGCATATAAACGTACGAGTATTCCGAATTGCAGTTTCGGCGCCATAATGCCCCTCCCTGTTAAAATCCACTACAACTTTCAACTAAATAGTGCGCGGGGTGAAAATTTACTTCCTAATCGCGGCATACTTTGAAAACAAATCTCTTCATCCTCTTACCGGACTGTGCGCTTTACTGTGGAACTTTCCATTGCATTCTATGTAGAAACTCTACGGACATTTCGTGCAGGTATTGTAAGGACTGCAGAACTATTACTATAATTATTTAAAGCTACGTACTCTTTTGCAGATTGAAGTTCATTACAACGTTCGAAAATTATTTTTTGTAGTGACAGGATGCCCCATTAGAAATGATCTGTAAATAAGAATTTCCATCTTCAGATATCATTTATTGCGTCTTTTGAAAATTCTAATAGATGTCCGTAGCCGGCAATGACACTATCAGCATACATGCATACGTTAGCCATTTAAAAAATACGTTAAGTACATAATTTTATTATTCCAAAACATTCAGTGGACACCACATGAGCGGCGAGCCTTATGCGTGCCACGAAATGACGAGATGTGAAAATTATGCGGGCACTGGTCGTCAACATAAACATTTACTCCAGTGCCAGCTGTATACAAACTACAATCTACAGGGTGGTCATTTTAATGTTAGTCTATCAATATTTCCTTAAATAGACCACTACAAAGATTCAATCTACAGGATGGTTGTAATTATAAAATATATTTTCTACTATAAATACAATATGAGATATTTTTCAATAAATTTGATGCGGCTATGCAAAGAGTCTGTTTTTGGCGTAGGTAACTTAGTTCCAGTGTAGGCAGGAGAAGAGATACAAATATGTACGATTTTATTAGTCACTAACTAAGGCGTGAACGCTTTGTAAATATACTAGTAAGCCTGTTTAGTGTTCATAAACCACCTGTACTTTCGACCCAAATTGTTAAAGAAATATTGTCTGCCTCGTTGGTCGACTCGTTGCAAGCGCGACTGCTGAACAAGTTTCAGGGTTCGAACTCCATGTCGAGCAAAGTATTATTGGGTTGTCCCTAATTCCCAGTATAAACATGGACTCTAGATTTGTGCGGATGTATGGCAACAAGCTCATCCCATTCCATGGTGGGACGATTAACATAACTTGTGAATTGAGGGGGTATACTACAATTCTCTGTCTATCACTTAGGAGGAAAATCAGGCGTGATATTATGTTATCGTCACATCTCATCACACCATCACCCTGTAGATTTAATAACTATGAAAAGCTAACTTATGTAAAACATAACTCCGCTCCCAAGGGAATACGTCGACCACTTCCAGAACAAGGTGCTCGCGGTAATTATCGTGGATTTATGACGTCAATCTAGCACGACTGCTAATGGAGACATAGATTTAGCTTGTAACCGTATTATTAGCAACGCTTTAAGTTACTACTGAAACTTAGCAACGAAATTGAGTTACATTTTATAATGTTTTAAATACATCTTGCAAAAGCACTATCTTTTAACCGCGTTTTGATGAATAGTAACGTTTGACTTAAATTAAAGAAAGATATGGTATGTTTCTCGTTGGAATCCTTAAAAAAAAATAGTAAAAACCTTTTCAAATGATTCATTTATTATTATTTAGTGCTTTCTAATACAGTGCATACTATAGCTCTCGGTATAAATAAACTTTTAATTAATTTGTAGTAAATATGGAAATAGATGGACATGGAGCCAGGGTAGACTCTTATTTTAATTTGTTGTGTGCAAGAGTGTTATTTATAAATATGATAAAAAATGGTATAGTTTAAGATCTATGGTATAATATAAGTAATTTAAAACATAAGAAAACAATAATTTCATTTTTACTTTTGTTCGAGGAATCAATGAATACATAGATAGTATATACGTCGAAAATGACAATAATATCAAAAAATAAATAATTCTTCGTCAAAACCTTATAAGATTATTATCTCATAAATTTTATTTACGAGATACTTGACGGCCTCGTTGGCCGAGTGTTTGCAAGCGCGACTGCCGATCGGGAAATCCTGGGTTCAAATCCCGGGTCGGGTACTATTGGATTTATTTAATTTAGAATTTCTAGTAGTGACTCGGAGTCTGGAATTATGCCCGGTGTATGACGGTGTACACTCACCACCTATTCCATGGGACTTAAACGTAACTGGTGAAACGTGGGAGTGCATAACACTCCTCTGCCTACCCCTTCGGGTATTATAGGCGTGATGTTACGTTTTTTTACGTTTCAATATATAATAAATTCAATAGTGTTATTTGAAAATCTTCACGACATTCCCGATTGGATCGCATTGTATAAAATGTACATTTTATTTTTGTGTGTTCTAGATATTGGAGACAAAATATAGCACAGTGCTAATATTTCGAACATAAATGTTCAAGCGAGATATATACGATCCAGAAGATGGAACAAAGAAGTTACTTAAAATATTTCTATCGAAGTAGGTATAACAGATGCAGTTACTACGTACCTTATGATATTAAAGAAAATAGGTCATTTCGTTTCTTAGTGATCGTTTATTTATAACAAATACCTATCAATAAAGGTGTAACATTTCTAAACCTGTACGAAGCAAAGGCTGTGATTTTTTTAAATAATCGCAACACTGCTATCTTCTGCTTCCACTATTCTTCTAATTTATTTCTTCTATTATTCCTTGTAATCATAACCCAATATATTTACTGAACCAATGCGTATATATAAAATCCTATATTCGTACCTTTTTAACAGTGTAAATTGATAAGATTCTACGTTATTGAGTTCCGTCAAGACAATATAAAGTATATTTACGATCTGAACTTTGACCGGGATTACGTATAAAGAATGTCGCAGACGTCTATATAATAGATATTATAGCAAGGCATTGTGGGACATATTTAATATATTTTCTATAGTAACGCTCAAGTTATCGCACATGTAGCTATAATATATGTATTTCTTATGTCGCCATATTATATAAATAGACAACAAGGCAGCTCGATATAGCAAGACATACATACATATTATTGCACAGATAATAACCACAAAGATATATACTACAGCATAGATATCCGTTGTAGTAATTAGCGATAATACAGCACAATTTATTAATATATATTATAGCTCCGTCTGTGACGATCTTAAATCTTGAACTGTGTAGCATGACACGTCCAATGGCACTCACTCGTTAGCTGCTTAATAATACTTGCCGTTTAGACCATCTCATTATGCTTACGGTTACGGCATTTTTATATGCCGCTGTTTACTGCTCTTTTTATACGACCACAGGAACAGCCAGCTAATGAAACATCAAAGGAGGATCGTAAAGGTGCCGTAACGCGATCGGACACTGATTGAAGTGCACACTTTGTTTTATCGGTGAGAATATCACCATTTTGACGTAAAGCTCGCCTAATTTCATGTGAATTATGCAATGGATATCCGTGTGTAGGTGGCAAAGTTTTTAATAATAGCGAGTTTTTATTTTTTATTGATTGCCGCGTTGGTCTATTCCAGTCCTGAACGAGAGGCTCCGTTTAAGGTATCATGAGGTTTCTTACTTAAAATTCCTTTATTAACTAATTCTTGATACTAATATTCATATTGAAAGAGATATCTAAAACGGACTATTTATAAAAATACATTTCCATTGATAAAAAAAATACAATATAATTTTTAAATTTTAGGAAAGTAGGTCAATCCATTATGTGACTTCTGTTTTAGAGCATACAGGTATACAAAACTTTAATTCGTATTAAGGGACCTACAACAAATAAGAAGAAGGTGGGAATAATACTACACGTTGCTACCCCTTCGGAGAAACACATGCGTGATGTTATGTTACGTCATGTTAATTCCTTTATAAATAAAGGAGCGCGAGAATAAACTTTTAATAAGTCTCAAACGATAGGAGTAAATATAAAAGGAAGTAACGTTTATTTGGCAAAGGAATTTGATTACACGGACCTATTGGAAGTGAGGTCTCGGGCGTTACAGCGCTGTTGTCAACTCTGTGTTATGTGTTCGAGGATCACCAATAAAAACGTTTTACGATACATTTGTTATTACTCGCCCTTTCTTCCACGTTGTGTCGTCTTACACGCTCGG
This sequence comes from Elbella merops, assembly GCA_018244855.1. NCBI lineage: Eukaryota > Metazoa > Arthropoda > Insecta > Lepidoptera > Hesperiidae > Elbella > Elbella merops. Next base: position 7,664 of record DWMG01000328.1, read on the forward strand.
CTATATGTACCTACATCGAATTGTATAGTATTGCTAAATATATTGTACTACTGGATTTAATATTGGCGAGCTATGTCCAACAGTGGAGTGAGACAGGCAGACAGTGTTTATTATGATGATGACGATGTTGATGATGATTATAGGTTAATTATTTTTGGCTGTGCAGATTTTTTAAAATATTTTGGACTCGAAATGAAAAACAGGAATGTTTCTAAAACGATTCGTCAAAATATTTTCTCAATTTTTAATTTTCTCAGACTAGCCATGTTTAAATTTTTACAGTAGCATACTTCTTAAAGCCTACACGTCGTCTTGTATTTACAATGCATTATTTGTGTAGAACTGTATACACAGACTATATAACTCCCTCGACGTCTTGTATAGGGAAGGTAGAAGCTGTAACTAACAAATATGCTTTTATTTACAGCGATATTAAACCTTTAATATGCTTATCAAATATACCAGCATGTGGTCTGGGCATGTTTCAATGTATTTCTTTATACGGTTTTCTCCTTGTTCGTGTAAACAGACTGAATTGTGGAGTTTACGTTTCGCTCGGCTCTTAGGATCCTTATTTGCTGAACGAAAAATATTCTATTGAATCCCTTTATGTCTGCCTTGAATTTGTAATACCCGCTGCTCTCGAGATATATAAATATGCGAGCGCGTCTCGTAATATCCAGACAAATTATCATAATTAATGCAGTTAAGCTAACAAAGTATATTGTTATGCGAAGTAAGTTATACATACTTTGTTTCGTAAGTAATCAATGTAGTTCTGTTTTTTTAATAACTTTTTTGTATAATTCATTTACATATGTTTTACATGAAGTTATAGTTGAGATTTATTAGTATTCAAAAGGGCGTAGCAGCATTATTTGTAAAAGGAACTTTACATTTGAGTAGATGGGTCTGTTGCAAGATTTTTTGCTGTTTTGATTTCCTGACTACTGTTGGAGTACATATGTAGAAGGTAAGTTAGAATTCATTATCGCGTGAATACTTTGACTGTATATGAACACCGAGGCCCAGGTTGCGTCATGGGTGGCTGGAGGAACATTGCGTAAGAGAGTGCAAGAGAAAAAGTTAGACTTGATGATCTAGAACATTGTTTCTCAACCATTTTTTATATGCGGCCGTTGAAAATTCCGAAAAGTTAATTAAAAAGTTTTCTGGGCCCTTCATATTATGACCTTACATATTTTTATCAATGACACACGCGATTGCGAGTCGAGAAACAATGGTGTAGAACGTTTATTGGATAAAATTATTCGATTGAAATATCGATTTTTTCATTTACGCAATATTTACAACTGTTGAAAACTATCGAGTACAATGAAATTAGCCTCTTTTTATATGACGGATTCTTATTTGTGAACACTAATTTCACAACATAATATAAAATGTTTGCAAATATGTTTCTGAAAACGAGTTATACTGCGGTCGTGTAAGCATACAAAAAGTACTGTTGACTTTACCTTGTAATTAAAATGTTACGACCATTTGTTGAAGAATTTAATAAAAATGTTACAATTTTACCATAATTTACGTATGTGCTTCACATAAATCATCAGTGAGCAAGGTTTGATTGATGCCTCTTTAAATTTCGTAAACGGAAATTTGTTGGAACCGACGCCATTTTCTAAATTTAAATATGGAATCTTTCATTTGCACAGATTAGTCCACGTAGTGAAATATTACACAATACTTTTAATGTGCAGGATGATTTCAACTGGGTTAGTAATTATTAGTCTAGACTCTAGAAGATTCTAAAATTTATTTTCATCTATTGTAGAACCAAGGGAGAATCGGTAGTAAAATATCTTGATTTATTTACTTAATGTATTTCTCAACTTAAAATTCCACGAATATACACGGACCAAAGGTTTTAAAGAATATTTTATTTGTATTATTACTTAATATAATTAAGGGAAGCAAGTTCGTTAAAATCTCGCTCTACTTTTGTACTACGAACAATATATAGATTATTTCTTTAATCTGTTAAATAAAAAAAATAATTAATATGTCACGTCGACATTGCGGATTTTTATAATTATATATTATAATCTAGTCTGTGAATACTTAATTAAGACCATGTTTAAGTTATATCATCATTATAACGTGCTATTAAGCGTTAAACTTAATCAGTTTATCATTAATGAAAACCGAGAAAAATAGAATCATGTTCTGAATGTTGTAAACCATTTTTATGAGAGTAGTTGTTTATAACAGTAGCGCAATTTAAACTTAAAAGTTCTAAAGAGTCTTAAAACTCAGTATGTTTTGTATTTAATTGTTCTCATGTGATATACGTACATACATTGTATGTGTAACACTATTCTAACGACATTGTTGCTATACATATATGCAAATTGCATAGTTAATTATTAATATATTATTTTATATTTATAATTAATTTTAATGTGTATTAATGAAATTTGTATTTAACAATTGAAGTCTCGATCTGTGCCTGGTGCAGGGTAATTCACTCACTTAACTCACCGCCTATTCCATGGGACGTACAATGTAACTGGTGAAACGTGGGAGAATACTACACTTCTCTGCGTACCATTTCGGGGATTACAGGCGTAACATTCCTTTTTTGTGTTCTACGGATTATTATGTTATGAAATGTTCTTGACTGGCCAGATGAGATGTATCTTATACTGACGTATATGGGTCGCTAAACACGTTTCTCGCTGTTCGTCAGCTGTTGAACTATTCCTGTAACCTCGTGTGACTCGGCGGTTGCAGAGTTATGTTGGAAATATGTGCTGACCCACTTCCGCGGTCAGCCGTCTGTCGCTAACGTATATTTTTCTGTCCAATTTTGCTTTTGGTAAAAAAAATTGTTTTTCATATAACATCAGCGAATATGTGTTTTTAATAGCGATACCGTAATTAGTTTCAACTGTTACATAAATTGTTACACTAAATTGTTACTCACAGCGTTATTCTTATCGAAAGATTCGTATTACTTAATGTTCCAGGCATCATATAATTATAATGATTGTTTCAATAACGAAAATTGATTTAGTATGCAATATAAATATCAATATTTATCTACCTATTTAAATTTTAGGCAACCCTTTGTTTAATATTGTTCAATATTATTAATATTCAATATTACCACGTGGAAGTGAGTTTCAGTGTACGTTGTTTCAGTACGTGTATCGTTTTTTAAATAGCTTTATAACTGCGCGTAGCTTCAGGCAGTTAATGAATTCTGCCAGTGCGCTTGTCAAGTGTCATAAAGATCACAAAATAGGGACGTTCCTGCGGTTTAGTTTCCGGATGAAGCTTCGCAAGACATGATAGCTATCATTTTATACATTTGATGATCAAAAGCGATGGAATAATTAAAAACGTTGACAGCGTTGATTGCCAATGTTCCGAGACGTATCGTGTTATGTGTCCTTTGTGTGTGTGAATGATATATAATTTGTGAGTATTTGTGGGTGAGATATAATTTGTGTGTGTGAGCGCAAGTAGGGTATACTCTATGGATGATTAACTTCACTATTAAATATCAGGGACATTTCGGTCATACAGAGTAGTGGTAATTAAAGGATATAATAATAGAAATGTCTCTATTATCGGCGTTTTGTTTTATTTAGGCTTCCTAACTCTACTGTAGCACAGGATAGAGTATGAACACTCGACCTGTAGTAGGGAGGAAACGTTAAATAAGAGTGAGATACCACAAGAAATTAACAATAATAATGTTGCTGCAACAGTGTGTCAGTAAATTTTCAAATGTAATGTTTTAATTATAATTGAAACGTTAATTTCTTACTCTATCTACATTTTGCCAAGACGTATTGTTAGACTGTGTTTTCACATTAAATGAATATAAACAATCTTTTACTATAAAGAAAATGGTGAAAGCTGATATTTATGGAGGTTGAATATAAGAAAAGAACTTGCTACTTACTCGTAGTATGAATTATTCATACAACTTGTATGTAATACTGTTGGAGTATATATAAGTGATATTTCACACACTTTTCAGTTTCTGTAGAAGTTTTATTTTATTTTACGTTGGCACACTGGTTTATAGATCACGTGATGGTAAGTGGTCACCGCAGACTGATAGCTACATATGTACATACATACCACAGAATGATGTGCGTATACCATTCAATTGTTTATCTGTCATCGGCCCCATTTCGAATATCGAATAACGTAGGTATGTCTCCTTCCCCCAAGAACAGCTTAAAGATAAGTATAACTGCGCAACAGCAGAATCGGTTCTGCGTTATAAACTTGGTTTTTCTGTACTGGATTATGCCATGTACATAGTTAATAATAAAAAAATACAATACGATACAATAAAAAATACTATGCAAAAAATACCAGGACTCGCTCTCAACAAGTCTAACTGACTCAGTGATTTTTGGAATATAATCTGTCTTTGATAACTTCAGACCTACATGCTACATATAATACATAATATGTATATGTAATCGTGTTGATAATTATATATCACTCTTTTTTAATTTAACACAGTTATGATCTCTATATGAACAATGTCTAACAACGTATTAAAAAAAAAAAAAAAAAATTTTTTTGCACTGTACGAACACCCCCTGTACTAACGACATCACGCACTTCTCATGTTAATAATGTGCATTAAAGTATATTGTATTGTATGAACAGACGAACAATGAAAAGGTTGTAATGATTAATACTAAGTCTCGTATTATTATACAATCGCCAAAGTACCGTTGTTTACCCATTATACAGTCACGTCAAAACAACTAAACAGAGCGTAGAGTTAGGTTAAGCCCTGCCAAATAACATACGCTAATTGGCATAGCTTTTTTAAACCAACCCTTAGTGAATCCCTTAATAAGGGATGATGGAATGTATAAATATATTTACTATTGTGTATAATGCTATGGTAACAATTGATACAAGAGTATAAAAACAACAATAAAACTAAAATGTATAAAAAATATAAAAACTAAAAATCGATAGAATTTAAAAAAATTGTATAAAACCAAATTGTACACAAAGTAAACACCAATTGAAACATAACGTAACTTTAATGGAATTCACAATAAATAATCACAATAAATAATAATAAATAAAATATGATAACAATTAAACAATTACTGTAGAAAATAATGTATAAAAACGATGCACAAATTAAAATTCAATGAGGTGAAATTCAATTAATGTATCATATTTGTATTAAATAATATAAATAATAATTGAATCGTGATTTTCAAGTTTCGGTCACGCACGAACGACTGATGATAGTTGGTTGCGCATTAATAAAACCATTAATGGCCATTTCGGCTGATACACGCCGGCCACTCGAACACATTTCAGAACATTAACGCTTGTGGCTTGAGCACTGTACACCTTTTTATATATTGAACCTGGCTAACAAGTAAATGGGCTACCTAATTGTAAGTGGTCACCGTCACTCGGACATGTGCAACACCAGAAACGTTGCCAATGCTTTGCCGGCTTTGATGGATACCTTGTCTCACGTTTCTCTTGAACAATCCTATAACTTAGCGCTTCGGAAATACCTCAGAGGACGTTTATTTACGTAACACCATATTTTACGTAACATCACGCACGTAATCCCGTACGTTCCTACGCAATCTCTTAAGGGGTAGGCAGAGGAGTGTAGCACACTCCCATGTTTCACCAGGTACGTTGAAGTCCTACCACAGAATAGATGGTGCTTACATCATATTTTATTTACGTGTATCATACATTTTACAACTATTTATAATTAAACAGCCCCGCTCGTTATTTTGTTCGCGACTGTAGTAAAATGTCGAAAGAAAAATAAAGCTTAACTTGTCTTGTGTCTCTATCCTTCCAATTTATGTGCACTTTCTAAGGAAGGATATAACTTCTGTCACATATTTGCCTGCACTGGTCGCTTATTTGCCTTCTATGGTTCACATACAGAGGCGACCACGGCATGTGTTAATTTGTTATATCGTTGTCTTACGTCATGCCACTATTTTCTCTTGTTTTATAATATTATTTTGCTTCTTTAACATTGTACATTCACGTCGAAATGTTATACGTTAATTCCTTTTTTTCAACATTGTACATTCATGTCGACAAGTCTGTTCACTGAACTGTCAATGACCGTGCAACTTAACAGCGGACACAGTATGAAATATTTCAAATTCTCAAATATATATATTCAGAGGCATCCTTTATTTTCAAATTATTATTATCTATCCGGTCCATTGACCTTTACAGCTTCATCGGGCATTGTGACCAGCGAGGGAACTCAGATTTTAGAAAGCGAAGAGAATTCTGCTGGAATCTATAAATATAAGTTATTCTTTTAATAGACATGATATTAAAATGGTTTGTGTACAGTCAACGACATATATTTTCCATTCTTAAATTATAAGTAGAGCGTCGAATTTGTTTAAAAAAAAAATATTCTGTTATATTCACTGTGTTATTTATATATATTGGAACACCACAGAGGCTCATGTAATTTCAAAGAAGACAGGGCTATACCTACTGTAGTAACCAGACAGGGAATATCTATCAAATATACATAGAATTTACATATAAATATACGTATAAATACAAAAAATACATATAATACAGCTAATATACATATAAATACAAAAAAATACATATAATACACCTAATATACATATAAATACAAAAAAATACATATAATACAGCTAATATACATATAAATACAAAAAAAAGTTAAAAATGAAAATATTTTATTTATTTTGTTTATTTGTATCAAATACTTAACAATGCTACCCGTTGTTGGCTCATCATTTCAAGTATCTCCGTCCACGTTATAATAGTTGTATATAAAGGCTTTGCGCACTCATTAAATTTTAACTTGGGGAGCCATCGCCCACAAATTGCATCGGCAATCAATTTTAACTGCCGCGTTATTGATGTTTACGTACGGCAGTTTTATATGACTTCCGTCCCTAGAATTGGTAATTTGGCCGCGTCCTATTTTGTGATTGCCCGAGGCTACAAGATAACATCGCGCCTGTATTTCACCAAAGGGGTAGGCAGAGGAATGTAGAAGACCCCTACGTTCACCAAATTTGTTATACGTCCCACCATGTAATAGGCGGGTGTCTATTACCAAACAAAAATATATTATTATATTTAGTTTCCACGTGTCACACATATCTACTTCTATCACAAGAAGATAACCAAAAACACACTGTGATATTTATCATCCCCGGCGATCAACTTGAACTCCTCTTGTAAGGGTTAACCACTTACGAAATTATCATTAATTATATTATCTTGCTTAGTTACAGTCATCGAGATTGGTGTAGAGTTCCAGGTGAGCGTGTTTTATCATCATCTCATCGGCGCATCAGATAAAATGAGAGAGTTTGAGTAAATGAAAAACTTATTATAATGTTATCTGTTCTAGTATCAAATTGTAGGATATTGCTGAGTCTTTAGAAGCGCAAGGACTCGACGAGATTTTTTCACTTTGAATGTACGTTGAAATATTTGCCTACATCATTCATATTGACGCAGGAGTAGTTACAATATATTAGGGTTATAGGATCAAACTTTCAAAGCTTAAGCATAGAAATGATTCACGTTATGCGTTGCATTATATCAAGGAGGCATGTTATCATGTAACATAAATAAAATCTGGCCAATTCTGACCATTTGTTCTTTACGCGCCAAGACGCATATTTGACGTCAGTTATATCATATCGCTCCTTCATTTATTCTTTAATTTGTTCTGGATAATTTTGTTCCGAATCCAAATTTTCGCATCTTCTGACCACCGGTTCTTTTCGCGGCAACAGGCACATTCGCCGTTGACGCGTCCCCAGTGCGTTGTTCGCGCGTAATCGCCTCGCCGCAGCGACGCCTTTCCTACGATCGATACTCAACTCCGTCACTTGCTTTCATATTGAAATTTAATGAGCTTCCAACTTAAACAACTGACTCCCTCTAACTCACCAAATTCTCTAAGTACCAAATTGACAATGTATGTAACTTGGTACTGGCTTGTTTCGCTTGTTTGTCAGGCGCGAAAGTTCCCGCGTGTTTTGGGCGCTCTCAATAGGCTTTATAAATTTTCGACGTAAAATGAAAATATATAATCATGCGTGGTATTAATTAAACTTGATGTGTTAAATTAAAATTAATATTCTTTGTCTTGAAATGTTAATGATGGTTGACGCCTAAACCAAATATTTGACAATATACATATATACTTTACTCATCCCCTGCTCCACACAATACAAGAAACATAGGAGTATTTCACTTCTCTGTCTACCGCTTCGGGGAATATAAGCTTTATTTTATGTTATTTAATTTAACATCAACTTCTAACTCAGAATATATATCATGTACAATCTTTATATCATCTCTACAATCTTCCAAGCGCAAATTGGGTATTGTGAACTGAACTAATGTTACAACGCACAAAACATATTTCCTCGTGTTCACGGCCGGAGCTCTTCGCGCTTCGATAAGACTAGGGGTTTTTTCGTTGAAATAATTATGTAATATGTTTTTAAAGTGCCGCGGAGTGCGCAAGGGTGAGCGGTGGAGCGGATACCTACAGTTCGTCACAGACGAAGCTAAAATATATATTATAGCGAGCCATATTACGATATATTAGAGTATATTTTCTATAGTAACGCTCGAGTTACTGCGCAAGTAGCTACAAGTGTAATATACGAGTATACCTCTTGTTTTTGTCGTCAAAATATGTAAACAAATATAACGAGACGTATCTCGGTACAACAAGACATGTAATAGCGCAGATAATGACCAAAGTTTTATATTATAGTATATCTAAAGTCTGTGGTAGTTTATATATAATGATATATATTATAGCTCCGTCTGTGATGACATTAGATCGCCTTGATATACTAATTGCCACAAAAGTTAGTGTTACCTTATTACATCAGTAAAGCGGCTATATTTAAAAACTGTACGTTGATAATCGGTTCAATGGATTTTATGGTGATAAAATATAGGTAAATGGTGATAAAATAAAGGTATTTCAAATTTTATTTATTAAAAAAAATATTATTGTTAATATTATTTCAAATTAATCTATAACTAATTGTCCCGTATGTGCTGGTTTGCTATAACATCGATTTTCTCACTTGGATTTACTAACCTAGATTTTCTAGTAGTGCCTTGATGCTTGGATCTGTACCCGGTATGAGGCAACAGGCTCAACACCTGTTCCATGGGAAGAAAAACGTAACTAGTGAAACGTGGGAGTGTACTACACTCCTCTGTCTATCCCATCGGGGATATTACGTTTCTGTTTTAGTACAGTATGTTATAGCTTCGTCTGTAACGACCCTAATGTTTGGGTCGACCGCGTAAACAAGCTGAACACGACGCTTCTAACTACGTTTGATATAATGAACCGAGACTGAATAGACGAGTGCGCTACGCAAGTATCCTACACCATATGACACGTCGGCGGCTTTATAGAAACAAATTGACGTGGAAGTAAATAAGGCTGTTCTTGACGTGTGTTTTTATGAGCCTTGTCTAGCTATCGATGTATGGTTTGAGTTATAAATAAACATTTGTATGTCATGTTCTGGGATGACATTACAGAATATGTATCTACGTTTAAAAAAACATGGTCTTTCACAAGTACTATTAAAACACTAGTTTGACTCCCGTAACAAATATGAGTTTACTGGCGTCTTGCAATTTATACATTTGTCAAATGAGGAATTAATGTTAGGTTATGTTTATAATCTGAATGCAGTCTCTAAAAATCGTATTTTTTTAAACCTTAATTTTTTTTTTCAACCCACTATAATTCCACTGTTGGAATACGGGTCTCCTCTCATATTGAGAGGGTTAAGGCCATAGTCTGCCACGCTGGCCGAATGCGGGTTGGCAGACTTCACACACCTTAGAAAAAATTTTTTTTTGTGCAGGTTTCCTCACGATGTTTTCCTTCACCGTTAGCAAGTGATATTTAAATTTAAAACGCACTTTTGTAAAGAGGTGCGCGCCATGTGTGGATAATAACATTTTATTTATTTATGTTATACTAACGAAACGTACAACTGTAGAACCGAACAGGGGACGGGCATTGATAAGGGATGTTCGGTAGAGTTTTAATAAAATGCTGTAATCGTAACTTTTGCATATTATCTTTGAAAACATTGCCGTGATCTTGAACCCGCGTTGAAAACATGTTGTTCGCGTTCAATGTCAAATACGTTATCTGGAAAGCTTGCTGCTGATGTACAGGGTGTTCACATTTGCATTGTACCCGAAAAATAACATCACGAGGAGGATCATCACAAAAATAACGTCCCGAGGTAGAAAATAACATCACGCTTATGTCCCCGACGGTGTAAGCGTTGAAATGTAGTACCCTCTCGTTGTTATACGTCCCATAGGATCGGAGATCAGCCTATTGCCATATACCGGGTTCAAATAAAAGATTCGATTAGGAATTTCACGTTAGAAAAAATCAGTATTATCCGACCCGGGGATTGAACTCAAGACCTGCGGTACAGTGTTCATTCTAGCAACCACTAGACAAGACATTTAACAAAGCCTGTAGCTTAGGACATCTCGACAAACGGCCGCCTGATCTGAACTAAATCTGTGGTCGAAATGTCAGACAGTTGATAGTCATATTCACAAACATATAGATTTTTTTTACATTCAGACATCAAACGAAAACTTGTGCTCATACCATCAACGTAATATCACGCCTGTAATCCCCGAAGATGTACGCAGAAGAGTGTAGTACCCTCCCACGTTGGTTGCAAGTGCGACTGCCGATCGGGAGGTCCCGGGTTCGATTCCCGGATCGAACACTACAAAATTTTCTATGGAGAAAATCTAAAATTTTCGGGGATTACAGGCGTGAAGTTACGTATTTACGTATTCTAATTACATTTTAATATTTAAATATCCTAAATTAACTTGATTTTAAGCTGCCGTCGTGCGTAACAAATAATATAATTATCAGAGATGTCCAAACCCCACCCTTTGGTCTCTTGCATTCACAGCACACCGGCTGTGTTACTGGGTCGATATCACGGGGCGCAACAGAAGGGACAATCGGTATCAATATTCGAACATCCTGTATGTTACACACATCTATATATATATGTACTCATGTTATATCTTCCTTCGATACGGCTGTAAAAATATGTTTTCGGGTTGAAGGACACTCTCTTGTTTAATTTTATCGTTGGTAACGTGATAATGTTTTTGATGAGTTGTTTTGTTTGATATCTGGTCGTTTATCTTCGTTTTGCTCGTTTGCAAGAGGACTGTTAGATGCCAAGAAACCATAGTCTCCAGAAAACGCCTTTGGAAGTTTGAAGTCGTTGTTTTACAACCATTTTAATGGTTACAAGTCATTGAATAGTTATGAATAATAGAATATAAATGTGACATCACGTCTCTAATCCTCGTAATGATAGGCAGAGGTGTGTAGTACACTCCCACGTTGCACCAATCACGTTCACCAATCACGAGGTGTTTCACCAGTTGCGTTTAAGTCTCATGGAATCGGTGGTGAGCCCATTGCTCTACGCCGGGCACAGACGCAGACTCCGAGTCACTACTAGAAATTCTGAATTAGAAAAATTCAGTAGTACCCTACCCCGGATTTGAACCCGGGACATCTCAATGATCAGTCGCGCTTGCAACCACTGGAACAACGAGGCGGTCCAGAATATAAAATAGTCATAGAATAATTATGATTTCAGACAGTCAAAGCCGTTTGCTGAAGAATACTGTTTTTGACATATTATAGTCTTCTAGCAAATGAGCGTTTTGTCCAGAAATACCTGACCGGTTTATATGCCGTTTTAGGTTCGCTCCTACAAGCAGGACAAACATTTTTGCTACAAGCTACGAAAGAGTGGAACTCTGCCGGCGTCCATCTTTCCCGAATCCTATAACCTGATATTATTCAAAGTAAGAGTGAATAGGAACTGTCTAGGCGAGCGTGCTACATTCTAGGCTGCCTCTAGCTTTTCATCAGGTGGGATTGCAGCCAAACGCAAGTCTACTTCTACATAAAAAAAGGTTAAATGGTCATCACAGCTAACATTCTCTCCATTGAAATGATATTCTACTTGAGATTGGTTGGTATTTTAAAGAACAAAGAAGGAATAACTATTAAAATCACCCAAGTTCAGGACCAAGGCAGACCAATTTACGGTCGAGGGTTTATTACTGGCCTGCTTGTTTACTAGTGTAGATTTGAAATCACATGTAGATATCGTCCTTCATTAAACTTTGTCTTTCTTATTTCCCATCCAGAACAGAAAAATAAGAGAGTGGTGATTCACATTTTAAAAAAATCAACCCATTTATCATTCCTGTTGGAATATGCGTCTCCTCTAATATTGAGAGGGTTTAGGCCATAGTCTGATACGCTGGCCAAGTGCGGGTTGGTTATCGGAATTTCAAAAATCTAAAACTCGTTATTTGTAAAAACTTTTTAGTGGATATTTTTCCAAAATTTGTTGAAGCAATCATCGTTTATTCTTATACTATATATTCTTGTACTATGCATCCAGTATAAGGATATCTTTGAAATAGTTATATATGAAATAGTGAAATAAAATGTTTTTATGACAATCCCAATATGCATTTCCTAAAAACACGTAACTTGCATTTCTTGAGAACATTGTACATTATTTCCATGTTTATAAAGATTTGCAGTTTAGTGAAGTGCGGTGTCTGTCTGTCATGCGAGGACCAAGATTATCAGACTGTTCGATGCCATAGGTTATCTATTAAGTGTGATTACAATAACCGCGGTGATAATACGGTATTCAGTGAAATTCTTAAGTGGTTCGTTTAATTTCTCACGCAGTTAGTTAAATTTCTCATGCGGTTCGTTTAATTTCTCACGCGATTCGTTTAATGTCTAATGCGGTTCATTTAATTTCTCATGTGGTTCTTAGTGTTTCACGCGGTTCTTTTTATGTTTTAGGTGCTTTGTTAAATTTATTATGCAATTTTTTAACTTCTCATAATGTTATTTTAATGCCTGATATGTTTAATATATTATATAATGCAATTATTTTGCGAGATGGTAGCACGCTGTTGTAGTTACTGGACGTGCTGGGACATTCATTTCAACTGACCGTGAGACATGTAAGCAACACACACATATGTGTGCTGTTATAAGTGTGTATATATATACACGTTGTGTATATATATATATGTGTACTTCTATTATGAAACGGGGGTATTTGTTACACAGTTCTCCACAATGTAGGTACATCATCATCATCATCAGCCTACTCCCGTCCACTGCTGGATATAGGCCTCTCCAATAGCACGCAACTGAGCTCGATCTTCAGCTCTACGCATCCAACCACTGCCAGCC